>JAZHYW010063678.1:0-43447 GCA_037355805.1 Ixodes ricinus | reverse complement strand
CTGGTTGGGTGGGTTCGGAGGCTGCGGGAAGAATACTGAACCCAATTCTTCTAAGATTTCCTTCATGGTCTTATCGGCCAGTAAGGCAAGGACGGGAACCGTGTGCCCCTGTTTTCTTTTGCCAAACATGGCGTTGAAGGTGTTCCATACTTTGTTGAGCTGCGTGCTCTTGTCAAATGATTCGCAGTGCTCTAACCAGCGTTCTACGTTGATATCCCGAGCGTGCTTGCTTGCTTGCTCTGTAACATTGTTTACTTCAATGAGCGTGCTACGTTGTTTGTCCTTTCGGTATTGGGTTAGAAGCGTGGTTCTTTGTTCCCATAGCGAGAGAAGGTGGGTATCTGGGGTCGGGGTGTCTCCGCTCACCTGTCGTTTCTCCGTGGCTGCTTCTGTTGCCTTCGTCAAGAGTTTTGATAGGTCCTGGTATTCCACTTGGTTGATGTTTTCCCTCACGTAGCGTCTAAAGTTGTCCCATATCACCGTACGGGTTGTGCGCTTGGTTCTTTTGTGGGAGTCAAGGGCTAGTGCCATCTCTATTGGGAAGTGGTCGCTACCCCAGGCATCTTCTCGGACGGTCCATTCGAGTCGGTCGATCGTATCTGGTGAGGCCCAAGCCAGGTCAAGTATTGTGTCCTGTTGTCTGGCGCTGATTCCGTACCGTGTCGGAATTTTCATGTCGTTGACGAGTGTCATGTGCGCTTGCTCTTGCGCGTCGTATAGCTCGGTACCCCTCGTCGAGGTCTTGTTTGAGCCCCATGCCGCGTGCATCGCGTTAAAATCTCCGCAGAAGAGCGTGTAGTCTTCCGGGTATTTCTTTCTGAGGTCCCTTATCCAGTTAAAGTCATTCGAACTACGGTGTCCAGTATCGGGTCTGTAGTATGCCGAGACAATCAGTAGTCTTTTATTGTCACTGCCTCCGAGATCGATGCGGACTGCGACCACTTCGTGAGTTGCGCTGCACCACTGTTTGGTGTCAATCTGCACATGTGGAATTTTTCTCTTGACGTAGACGCCAGCCTGCGCTTCTACTTGTGTTTGCTGTCCGCCAGGATTGTCATCCTTGCGGTTTCTTCTCTTCTTATGTTCGATGGTTGGTGTGAAATGCTTGACAAATCCACGTAGGTCGATCGTGTCGGTACGTGTCTCCTGCAGTAGAAGCACGTCGTGTGGCTCTAGCTCGGCGAAACGAATTGTGAGTTCGTCGCGCCTACTTCGAAGCCCCCGACAGTTCCACTGCAGGATCCGTATTCTCCGCTCATTGGATGAGCATTCCATCGTGGCTGTCCGAAGGGGTCGGTGGTGCGGGCGATGCTCCGTAGATGCTCGCGTTAATCAGCTCTCGCATTTGTTCACTAAGTTGCCTGTGAAGCTGTGGTATTTGCTGTTGAATAATTTGTTGCATGGTTTGTTGGATTAGCATGATTTGTTGCTGCAAGATTTCCATGGTAATGCCCTGTGTTGAAGCAGGTTCTGTTGTCATTGGAGCAATGGGATGGGTCGGCTTTGTTGTAACATTTGATTCTGTCTCGTTTTGTTCTTGTCTCCCACGATTGGATGGGGTAGGCGACGGTCCCCTTTGTTGCTGGCGTCGCAGCTGGTAGTGCTCCTTCTGTACGGTTGCGATCCTTTCGTTGTGTGCCTTTATGCGTTGGCGCAAGTCGGCCTCTCTTGCGTGTCTAATCCGATCGTCCTCTTCGTGTTGTTTTCTACGTGCCTGAATCTTGGCTTCAAGCCTTTTCAGGTCGTCCTCGTCTTGTTTGAGCCTTTCCCTTGCTTGCTTGCTTGCCTCGGCAATGGAGCGAAGTTCATCGCACCACGCTTTTGCTTCAGCATCGCGGTCCGGGAAGTAGCCAGTCTCCAGTCGCTCCATTATAACGTGTGCGTATGTGGGCTTCCGCACCTGCTTTTGGGACTTGCGACTGGAGTCACGTCTTTGGTTCTCCTGTCGCCGTATCGATCTGGATCTCGATCGACTTTTTGACGGTTTGGAGCGTTGGCTGTTGCCTCCTTTTAGGCGGCTGGGAGTCCTGCTGTGGCTTCTGCTTCTGCTTCGCTTGTCTTTTTCTTCGGAGAGGAGGTCGTAGCGGTTTTTGGTCTCGAGGAGTACTGGAAATTCGTCTACCTTAACGCGGAATGGTGAGTGGTTTCGTAGAGTGTCTCTTTGCGTGGAGTCTCTCCTTCGGCTTCGTGAGCGATTTCCACGTGGTTTTCGTTCATTTTGCCGTTGTTTAGGGCGGTTCCCACGTCTTAGGTTGTTGGCTCTTTCCTGTAGTTGCTGGTCTACTTCTAATTTCGCCGGGCAGCGTGGATTGGTTGCCAAGTGTCTGTTTGATCGGCAATTAACGCACATGATACGTGTACACACGTGCTCGTCTTCGAGAATGTACCCGCAATCGTTACATCGTTCCGGATGAGTGCAGATGTTCTGTTTATGTCCCAGTCGGTGGCACCGTCGACATACCATGGTTGTTGGTCGATACGGTGCGACGGGCATGACTCGTCCGTTATATACGAGGTGCCTGGGAGGGCGTGTGCCCTGGAAGGTGATGAGGATAGCTCCATTTTTTCCCAATCGCCTAGCATCTAAGATCTCGTGGGTCCTGCATTCCAGGGTTTGCAGCAGGGTTGATTCGGATTCCTCCTGGTCGATACCTCGTAAAACTCCTCGCGTGGTGCCTTCGTATGGAGGGCTGTGGGATACCACCTCAACGAATTCTGGGTTTCCTCCTGTCTTCAGGCTCGAAGTACCCAGGAGTCGTCTTGCGTGTTCCTCTTTCCAGACCGTGACAGCCATCGTATTCGTTTTGGCGTTTAGTCTGTAGTGAAAGTGATCGGTCGTCTTAGCATGTGTTTCCGCGCCACAGATTTCGAGCAACTGTTCTCGAATAGCTTTGCTGCGCAGGGTCGTGATGTCGAATCTAGTCCTCGGGCAGAAGATCACGTTGTATCTCGGTCGTGTGTCCACTTGCTGCGGAGGCTTAATTTTCCGCTTTCGTTTCTGGACTTCGGTCCATGCGCCTTCGTTGGAACTGATTTCGGCGTTGTACTCCAATGTCCTTTCGAGGTCCTGCTCCATAGCGGTGGACGTTGTGTAGACAGAGGACGCGTCGTCTTCATCGTCGGTTTCGGTTATGCGTCCCTCTGGGCGTTTGGGTTTCTTGAGTTCCGAGTTTTCCGCTGGGTTGCGTGCGGTGGTTCTCTTTCGTCTTGGGACCTGCGCAGGTCGCGGGGTGGCCGTTGGGGGCAGTTGTGTTTGGGTGCAGTTGGCGGCGGTCGCTTGGCCGAGGTTTGCACCAGGCGTCGTTTTGGTTGTCATAGCGCTGCTGTGCGCGCCATTTCCTTTGGTAGCGCAGTTTGCCGTATTAGGCAGGGGCGCAGCGGCTAGGTATGCCGGGTTCGTGGTTGCATTGGGGAGGTCGCTGACTTCTCCTGGCATGGTAATGGTGAACTAAGCCGAGTAGGCTTAGCTCCTCACAGTGCATCGAGTCTAATCCGCTCTATGTCGCAAAAAGGAACTCGCTTGACGAAATGAAATTTGCATGTGCGAGGTCACTGGACCTTCCGATTAAGATGGTGATTGTCCGCTGATTTCGGTAGATTTCGGAAGTCACAAAAAATTAGAGTATTTACCGGCAGCGGAGAATTCCGTGTCCCTCGGCCAGGTCACTTCGTCGTCGTCCTCCCTTCTCATAATAAAGCCCAATAATTGATTTACTAGATTAATCAATAAATAGTCCCAACAGTAAAATAAATACCCCCCCCCCTTTTCTGGGAAGTCCTCATTTTGAAATTTTATTTATATTTTACTTCGTTTTTTTTTGCTTTTGAAATATTTTTAGCGAGTTGCAGCGTTCAGTGCCTTCTTACTTCTTTTTGTGTACTCCCGATACTCATTTCTCCAGTTTGTTTTAGGTGAATAGCCACCTTGTCTCTTTGTCCCATAGATTGCCTTTGTTCGCATGTTCTAGCCAAATCAAACGCACTACAGAAAAAAAATGTTTGAAGAGTTAAATTGTTTTTGTGAAAAGCCCCCCCCCCCCCCTCCCCCGAAGAAGCTTCTAAGTTGAAAAAATGCCCTGCTATTGATCGCCCTATGACCAATATGAATACAAATTTGAATGCGCCATTCTAGCGTTTACAATGTTTGTAAAAAAGTTCGAGTCACAGGGCTGTGAACACGCACACCCAAGGTCTGCTATTCCCTGGAAGAGAGCTAAAGAGCAAGCTGAGTACGCATTTTACAGCACAGTTGAGAAGATGGCTGCAGAAAGAAGGCGATTATTGACACGATAGATAGCCTGCAAGTTGTAACGATTCGGCCACACTAAATGATTCATCAAGTAACTTGGTAACTATAACCCTACAATCGAACGCTGTAGCAATGGTTGGAGCTTCAGTTCTACAGCTCCAAAAAGATAAACAAAACGAAAAGTAGAAAATTACCATTCCAAACTGACCGCAACATTTTCCACCACACACAACTTCCTTAGTATATTTTATACAAACCAAAACAAAACACACACACACAAAGCAATCGTCTTTTTTATCTTCCTTAACTTTTCTGTCAGGGGGCCAATACACATACATGATTTGTTTTTATTTCCCACCAAAACAAACTTAACATGCCCAAGTCCAGCCCTCAGAAGAAACAGAACTCCAGAAGTAGGACAAACGCCAAAGAAACAGACATTTCCTTTTCTTAATAACCCCCCCCCCCCCTGTATCCGACGCCATTAGGCCTAGCGGACGTCCCATGGGGACAGGAGTGTACCGACTCTCGCTCTTGGAGGAGCCGCTAATGCAGGAACGCGAATGGCACCGCTAACGAGAATCGAGATCTGCGAGACCGGTTGGTTCCAAACCGAAGGGACAGAAGGGAAGTTCGGCTGGCAGTGCGCACGGAATGGATAATCCTTTCATCCCTTAATCTCTTAATTCCCACGTGGATACGTTTCAATGCACGGTCCTCAATCGGGCTCGAACAAAAGGACCCTAGCCATCAATTGTTCTAGAGGTCCGGTGCGCGCACACCAAGCCGAAATGGGGAACCGTTGGGGGAACGTTCGTGTCTCACGGGGTACGGTTTTGTTTCGGGATGAAGATTAACGATCAGATAAAGAACTAGGTAAAAATAGGAAAACCCAAAATATCTGCGCTTGTGCCGAGTGTGATTGGGTGCCTAGGGTTTGGAATTGTTTAGTCTGATTGGTTTCTCCTTGGTCAGATTAGGTCTTTTTTGTAGATTAGACTTTCCTCCTTGAAAGTCTGGATTGTGGGTCGCTTCATAGAAATACAAGGAGGGAACGAGGAGAAAGTAACGTCAAAACATCGGGAAAAATTTGCAATAGTCGGCATCACTCGGAGTTATCGCGCTCAAAATGTCTTCAGATGGGTAGCGCCTCTCTAGGATTGTCCGCTCTGCACGCGGTGCTGTTTCATCGGCATATGTGGAGCGCAAAGCAATTCTATGTTTGAGCGAACTGTACTGGGATTAAATACCTAGCTCTCGTAAATTTTATTTATCAGTTAAAAAAAAAAACCTTGAAAAACCACAGCAGTATATTTATGTGACATATTTTTGGAGGGGGAAGGGGGGGGCGTGTCGTATTTTAGTGTCATGGTGCAATGCACGGTCCAGATGAGGCGCAGCAGTATAACAAACCAATATCCAAAATAAGGAATGCACGCAAGTGTCAAGAGATTACGTGAATGCTGTGCACTATGGCTATTCTTAAGGATGAAAATCACCCACAAATTTTCACGAGAGCAGCATAATACAGCAGAGCAGCAAAGTTCTAAGAGATCGGACGTTGATTAATTTGAACACGACGCTGAAATCGTTGAAATTAAAATAAATGAACACAAACCAGGCACCTACTGCTGACCGTATATTAATTTAAATTTTGATTTTTATTGCAGTTGAATCCCTTACGAAGGACATTCAACGTGTCCAGAAAAAAGACGCAGCTTTAGTGCTACTCTTTAGTGCCATCTGAATGAGGACAGTGCGAGGAAGGAAAAACAATATTTTGCAGAATATTCAGTAACTTGAAGAAGATCACTCAGAGCAGTAAATTTAAGTCTCAATATTTGGCAACAAGGCGTGAAGTTGGGCTAATTTTTGCATAATAAAAACTTGGAAACCGCGCGAAAAAAAAGGACAAGAACGAGAAGTGAACGAATATAATGCTGACTGGCAACTGATGTTTATTCCTGCGATTAACAGAAAGGAAAACATAAAAGATGCAAGATAGATAAAACATACACACTGACTGAGACTCATTCTGAGGGTGTCATTCAATTTTTGGACCTGCCCATTAAAATTCAGGCCTCGCATGTTTGTCGGTCATATGAACCCCGGTCAAAGAGGGGGCTATCGAGATATGATTCTGCCCATTCAAAACTTGTTAAAAGGGCTATTACTGTGTCATTCATGTCTACGCTCCTCTTTGCTGAAATCTTGTCACAATAGCTGCGTGAGAAAAGATTTTTTGTCTCAGGCCAGCAGGTTGCATTCTGCTGGCTTCCCGTTGACCGTGGTCGTGCAGTGTTGCGGAATCGCTTCTCAAAGTGTTTAGTTGTATTTCGAGTTTCAGGGAAAGGAGGAGGATGTCCTCTAGGCCGGTTGCTCTGCCGCATGTACACACATTTTCACATAGGATCAAGCAGGTGGCTGAGAAGTTTGACGTGCCTGTTGTGTTTGTCAGCACCTTCAAAGTTGTCCTGTCTTTGCGCCGCAGTTAATCGTGTTGGGTTATCTGGGTCTCGGTGTGTGGTTAGCCACCGAACCCGGTATGTTGCGTGCGCGACGGGTGTCGTGTATCTGATCCCTTTGTCGTGTGACAGGGTGTACATAGATCAGACGGGGAGGTGTGTTAATGTTAGGGCAAGGGAGCATTCCCTCTCCTTTATTCTTCACCGTCGGGACACCTTGCAGTTAACTGTGATAGGTGTTCGTGTTCTCCGGTTTTCACGGAAATTCAGATTCTGGCTAGTCACTACAACAAAGTGACTAGAGAAATTGATGAGGCGTTTATTTCTACCTACGGATCGGACACGTGTGTTAGTGACCCGTCCGTGGCTTTGGCGGATGATGATGTGTCTTTCATCAAGAAATTCGGCAGATTTGTTTAAGTGTTCGGGCGTGCTTCAAGGGGGTGGATTAAATTTTATCTATCTTGCATCTTTTATGTTTTTTTTTGTTCCTTGCAGGAATAAACTTTAGCTGCCAGTTAGCGTTGTGTTTGTTCACTTCTCGTTCTTGTGCTTTGTTTTTTTCGCTCTGTTTCAGAGTTTTAAATCTTTGGCGTTTGTAATTATTCATGTATCAATAGTATGAAAAAATCGTTTTGTTTACGGTGTGTGACATGGTACGTATTCTATTTTCAACATGGGGGAATGATACACACTAAACATTTTTCCTAAAACTTCGACCGCCGTTTTTTAGCTCGTTCTTGTGTTTTGAGGCAGCAAAGTTCAATGAAAATTATATTTCGCCGATGGGATAGAGCTTGTTAGAATGCTATAAAACATTCTAGTGCGTACGCCTTAAAACTCTAGGGGAAAGAGAGCGTTTTTGTAACAACAAGCGTGCAAGATGCTTGGTGTGTAGAATGATAAACCTTTCAAACTCGTGTCGCAAACCGAGTCTCTCAGGCGTAGAGCTCAGGGTGGCCAGGTTGGGCCATTAATAGCCGAATTGGGCTACTTTGTCATGCATTTTGCGTCTAAATTTGGCGGTTGGCTATGTGGCTGTTTTTGGGCAATTTCAAATCCTAATGCGGCACTTTTTTAATTTTTTATGCACGGTTTACAGTAGATGTACAAAAGAAACATCAGCATCGACGCAAAGCGACAGTTCACCCTTTTCTGAATTTTCCACTTTCAGGGATTTTCTGCGTGCGTGATGCCAGAACCTATTAGCTTAAGTGAGCTACCGTAACTTAGATTCCGCTCCGACGACATCATTTTTGTATTGTGGCTTATTTTATACTCCTAAGTTCCTTCCGCTTCCTACTGGCGTCTCTTATTTCCTCGAGTTTCCCCCATCCTCCTACAGGAGGCACCTCATTCGAGGAAAGATTATGCTAGAGGCAACTCAAGACATCCTGCAGAATTTAATGTCGCCCGATAACGCGTGGTGTACCAGATGTAACAAAAGGATTCTTTCCCGCAAAACATGTAAGTTTCTTAAAGCACAGCGAGCCATAACAACAGACAACAGATTTGGGGCAATGTTTATCCCGAACATGGCCAAGATCGATGCGCAGGAGCAGCCCTGTTTCCGTTGCTATCCGAGCTTGCCATTGCACTCCGGAGACTGCCCATGTTGAATGCCTCCGTGGAGAGAGTTTTCAGTCATGTGTCCCTCACAAACTCAGGCCTAACGAAGAACATGTCCCTTCCAACTCTTCAAAATGTTCTCTATGTAAAGTTTGCTTTCCATGGGAAGAACGAGTGCTGTGAGGACATGAATCCTACTGAAGTTTTTGCCCGTTTTAATACAGAATTCATGTATAATGAGGCGAGTAAGCCGGGCCCGAGCGAGGGCTTTATAACTAGGTGACTGTAAAAACACGTGTGGAAAAGGTTTGTACCTTTGTGTTTAACATAAAACGTTGAATCCATTTCAAGATTTCATAGATCTTGCAAGCTGCTCCTTAACCCTTGTATGCAGACGCAGTGCCTTCGAATTGACCTCGCACATTCGAGCGCCCGATTTTAGGGCTCTGCAGAATATGGCTACTTTTGGGCTACATAAATCTCTTGCATTTGGCTACTTTTGGGCTACACCATTTGGCATTTGGCGGTTTGAACTAGGAACTACCTGGAAAACCTGGTAGAGCTTCCCAACGATATACAGCTTGGCTTTATTTAAGCAGTCCTCAACAAAATGAAAATATTCTAGCTGATTATTCGGCTTTTCTAGCTGTCGACGCGAGGAATATCGAACAGGATACAAATGCAATCGTTTAAGACTACCGCGAGAATACGTTGCGATATTTCGTCTCGCCAAAATGTCATTGGCCGCAAGTGACGTGCCTTAGACTTCAAGAAAACATTCCAGGGGACAAACATGAAACGCACATATGCCCGGGTAACATCCTCAAAGCGAACGTGAGGCACGATAACGCAACGCTGTTGGATTTATTTGACAACACCGTGTTCAAAGACTTGTCCTAGGCATCAGAAAGCGTTCGTTTCTGTCTTTACACCGGCAACGAATAGATGAATGGATGGATAGATCCACACGACTGAGCCCTCGAAATCGATTGTTGGCTTGCGCCCCCTAGGGAGTGTTCTTTATATCAACTCTTAACGTCTAACTAATGACTTTCCCCTTTCCCTAAAGCCGCAGTCACAGTGAACATGCACCATACAAAATACATGGTTTCGCTGCAAACATAATGACTAAACCGTCTGCGGATACGTGGAAAGTATTTTTGAAGTCATGTTTCCTTCGTACTTATATATACGATACGATACAAACTTTATTTTTCACCACAAGTACAAGTGGTGAATGGGAGGCCGGAAAAAAAAGCTACAGAAATGCAGCTTGACGAGGCTTCGGGCCCCCATTCAGCAGCTACGACGGAGTACATATATTACTGTGGCCAAAGAAGAAAAAAATGAAATGAACAAATTGATTATTTGGCTGTTCGACAATTGTAGAATTTGTTTTTTTTAACAAAATATTCGTTAAGTATAGACGGTAAAGCATAAATACATTTTTCGTTTTCCGTAGTTTTTCCAGCATATGGGAATTTGCCAGGGCTGGCAATTTCTTGATGAATAATAATCGCTCTTTTCTTTTAAATCAGGCATTAGAAGAATTATATTTGAGCGTCCTAATGCCGCATATTTATACATTATCATTTAACGACAGTAGTAGATTTGGTGTATATTGATAATTTTGTATGATTTGAAGTGTGAATGTGTATGATGAATGTAAAAAAACGTTCCCTATTATTCTTAGCCATTTTTTCTGCAATAAGTGTATTATATGTAAGCTTAAGAAAGATGATATTATCCCAGATAAAGGGTATAGCAACATAAATGAGAATTCAATAAGGAATTTATATAAACATTTTTTACGCTGGTTGGAGGACGTGCCTATGCTTATTGACAATTCCTGCGGATTTGCCTAATTTAGACCAGAAATATTTCACATGATTAGTCTACAGCATGTCACCGGAAAAAATGACTCCGAGAGTTTTTACGCTATTTACAAATACAATGATCAGAAGACACAAAATTGAGAGGGCTATAAACTCGGTTACTTGAACCGCGTGGGCGAAACATGATTGCTTTTGTTTTTGAAGTATTTATATTCAGGCAATTGGACTCAGACCATACTTTTAACTTCCGAAAGAAATGCGTTACTTTATTTATGAAGCCCTCTTCGGATATATCAGAAAAACAATATACTCGTATATACTCGTATATTATTTTGTTTCAAACATGTCTCCAGACAGTTTTTGTAACCAATTTTACAGGGCCATCAGTCCTGTAACCAAAGTTATAGGAGTTAAGAAACACAGCCCAGACAGTGTCTGCAGAGTGCTCTTCACACAATGCATTATCAGTGTGACCACGCTTTAAAAAGGCCACGCCATATCAAAACAGTTCCCACTTACGTAGGTTGAATAGACGTTTATCCATCCATCCATTTATCCTCCCAATACATCCGAACATTAGGTTGACAGCGTAAAGACTCGACACAATGTTTCGAACAGTTATACCAGTGTTACCCACGGTAGCTAACCAATTACCCCGCACCCCACGAGATGGCGCATGTTTCGTCACCACGGTAATCTGAGCAGAAAGGGTCACATAGCATCGATCTCTGTGGAGACTACGAAAGTAAAGGGGCGATGCAACGATTTTTGTACTTTGAGCAAATACAGCTAAGATCGAAGCCCTGAACGTTAATGAACTATGAAACAGGCTTACGTAATTTAAGCCACACGCAGAAAAGGCACAGAAAAAAAAATTAATAAAAAACGAGCAGCGTTCCCACCCTCAGCTCCCAGCCAGGACAAGCGGCTACGTGACCTGGAGCTGCCAAAGTTGATCATAGCCACGCGCTGGGTTGGCAAAGCACACGACAAGCACTGAGTTCTAGACATTGGTAAGGCCGGTTCTCACACGCAGCGAAGCGCTGATGTACCACTCCTCACGTGTCGTCAGCTACTTATCGTCTGCCATGATCAACAGTCCTGACGGTGTGATACAAAGCTGGCGAACGCTCCCGTCAGCACGCGCTTATCGCGATGCCAGCGCTATGCTTGTAGCGCTAAGCTGCATGTGTGAACAAGTCTCTATGGTTTGGCTACTGTCGTCATTGCAGCAGTTGGACGCGGGCCACCACCCCAATGCTTCTCGAGCTATTGATTATCACGAGCCCAAATCGAGTGCTCACGCAATGCTCGGGTCCAATCTATCAGCCACAATCAAATATCGTCACTGGGGTCTACTGCGATCCCCCAGCTACGTCATCAAGTTTCGCATAGGGGAGATTTAAAGAAAACCTTGAACCTACACCGCAACAAAGGAGTTTCTTGGTGAGTGGCGCTGCGTGCGAGTATACTGGGGTCCCACTATACTCCGGTCACCTTTAAGCTGAGACAATAAGCTCCGCTTTCAGCGTGAGCTCGCTGACTTCCGCACTGCTTTAGTTACGCGTGCCTGCTCGTTCACACTTGTGGAAGCAGAGGAAGAAATCTCGCGCTGAAGGCGGAGCTTCTAGTCTCAACTTAGCGGTGAACTGAGTATAGAGCCAGTAAGCTCGTGTAAAGTGAAAAACGATTTCAAGCGAATATCGTTGCGCGGTCCCCTTTAAAGGGATACTACGACGAAATTTCGGCGGTTATTTTTTGGTCTATATCTGTCCGAAGGAGCAGTATCACACTCGAATACACCAATATTTTGTTAAAAAAGTCACGAAAAAAATGAAAGCCGTTTACAACTCCCTGTAACGCCGAATTAGAGCGCAGCTCTTGAGCAGGAGGAGGGAAGGGTACTGAGAGAGGGTATACTCCTCTCCACCTCGTGATCCCGCCTGCTACACCCGCTCCTTCCCGGGGTCATGTGACCTCGGAGGAGGGGGACGGATTTCGGGAGTCGATTTGCGTCACGACCTCGGGGGGAAGGTCACGTGACCTCGCGGTTTCGCCGACGCCGACGGCGACGGCGGCGCAGACGCCATACGCCGACACCGCTCAAGCCGGAAACGGGCGCCTAAGAGCTGCGCTCTAAAATAATTTTGAAATGAAATAAACGAATACAAAAGAGCACCTGGTGGATGTCGCTAACGCCTCGTTTGTAATGCCCGTCTAGGAACCTTGACAGGTAGTGATGATAACTGTCTCGCCTCCGGCCACCACGAGAGAAGAGTGGAAGGAGGAACTCCCCTCTTCCCGAGAATCCCTTTTGTGTGTCCCAGAAGGCGCTATTGTCCCTCTAGAAGATTATACAAGATTAACCCGCCACTCAAAATTCGTACAAAAGCAGCCGCTTCGGTGTCTGGAACGACTAGGCCATCCTCTCGACGTCAGCCTCGCCGTAGCTTTGCTCGTCCCGAGACGAACTATGTCACGATTGCGTTGGATGTCACGTGCTTTCTGCTGGCTGTTCTCCGAGCGCTTGCCAGAGTGGGCCGTTAATAACGAAGAATACAGCCATCAGGCTCAAAATACAAACGTGCGATTGCCATCTACGGATATTGTGGATCATATTCAACCTATTCTTGAACACGGCGGATCTATTTCAAATTTCGTTGAAACGTCCCTTTAAGATGAATTCGAGAAAAACATTCGGAAATATTTGTGTTTCCTCGAAGTCGCCCAAAGCCTCTTAACCTGCCACACCACCCGCAGTCAAAATCAGGTTGTCTGAAAGGTTGCGCGAGTAACAACTATAAGAAACAAAATCGGAGATGTCCTCTGCCTTGCCATTAGTGACCGTAACCATGTTCCGCGTATTGCATTACAAGAACCTTTGAAGCATGCTATTAAGCGCGCGACCGAGTGATGCTGTCACCAAGGGGCGCGCGCTTAAAAGCACGCTTCAAGGGTTCTACTAGTGAGGTACGCGGAACACGGTAACAGTTTGCTAAATGTTTCTATTAGGGTTTTGGCGTCAGCTTGAGTTAACCACCAGTGCCTTTTAAACAATTGTCCTCGTTTCCTTACACATTTCAGGTACCGTGAACAGATAATCTTAAACGGGATGTAACAGCCCTTAGCGAAAACTAAGACATGTCAAATATACCACATTCGAATTTGAGTGTATTTGAAGTACAGTTCATAATTGTAAGTACACAAAAAATAGACCGAAAATATACACTTCTTTTTTTACTTAGTACTAAAATATATTTCTTGAAATCTTTTAAAATTGCTTTACTTAAACTACATTTGAAATTCCCTTCATGCGTTCTGAAATATGTAACTTCTAAATTTGTAGGCACTAAATTCTTTCACATAGATTTCTTAAAACAATTATATATTTCATGCAAAATATACTCCAACCCTAACAGAAATGCAGCGGTCAGAAATATGTGCAGAATACTCTTAAAATACCTGGAAATCGTAAATACTGTTGTGCTATACCCTAAGTAATCTTTTCACTGCAACACTTTGCTAGTTTGACTTAAACTACCAAAGTATTGAAAAACTCGCTCTATCAGAAGTTCACTTCAAGCAGATGTGGAGTACATTGAAGTGCCTAAAACAACATTTGATTAGTTTGTCAATTGAGTTGTGCAGCATCGCACTGATAAATCAGCCCAGTTTATAGTTATTGTTTCTTTTTTCTCTATCAAGCACACACCTAATGAGTTTCTTGCACACCAATCACAAACGGGGCTCAAGAACTACAACCACAACACTTGCTGATGTTGGAAAGCTTCAGCAGTGCTGTGAGCAGATATGTTTTGTGTGGTTGTGTTAGCACAATGTTAGTTCACTGAATGTGTATACTCACCATTTTACGTCATGTGAGTAGATACTTGAATATAGTGACGTTAATGACCATTACAAATAGTCAACTAGTAAAGAAAAGCAAAATAACTATTTTAAAGTGAAGAAACAGCCTTGACTCGCTTCGTCCTGAGTGGTGCTATGCAGAAAAGCATTAACATTTCTTCTAGGAGCCGTTTTGTGGATATTGTTTCAGTGACTGCACCGAATTATTATTAGTTGCACCTATGCTTTTTAGTAAGAGATATCGTCCGCGAACTTTAAACATTGTTTCGCCTTTGACAGACTCCTGTGCAGAAGATTGAAGACTTGGAACCTTAATAAGTGCGAGATGGTCACCGGCCAAATGATTACCTTCAATATGTAGGCTATATAAGGCTCTAGAGCAGTCAAAGGGACTGTGATACGAGGTGTTCAGTGCATCATGGTGTTGTGTTTGTGTTCGTTGCTAATGCGTAGTTGTGGGATGCATTTCGTAGTACATTTGAATAGCACAGGGACACCATTTACTAACAAATTCCAAAATAAAATAAATAAAACAATTGTCTAGCCGTTTGTAATACAGAAATGGCATCACGAGGGGAGGAAGTTATATTTTTGGTATATATAGAATCTTTCTGATTAATAATTATGATATATTTTAAATACCTTACGCGCGTACTTCGAATATGGACATATAAATACAGAATGACTACAAAATGAATATTCATATTCAATATATTTCAACTTCGTTTCAAGTACGGCCCCTTTTTGGTAAGGCAGCTATAACATGGCAAGAGTGTCATCATCTTTACTCATATTTTTAATTAAAAAAAGAAAGCCGTTTACAACTCCCTGTAACGCCGAATTAGAGCGCAGCTCTTGAGGAGGGGAAGGCACGGAGGGGGGGGATCACGTGGCCTCGGGGTCACGTGACCTCGAGGAAGGGGGAGAGTTTCCCCGCTAAAACTAGCAGGGAAAATTTTCCGCTAAATTTAGCGGGGAAAATTTTACGCTAGATTTAGCGGGAAAGTTTTTTCCGCTAGATCTAGCGGGGAAAATTCTCCGCTAAATTTAGCGGGGAAAATTTTCCGCTAGATTTAGCGGGGAAAATTTCCCGCTAGATTTAGCGGAAAAATGTTCCGCTAGATTTAGAGAGGAAAATTTTCCGCTAGATTTAGCGGGAAAATTTTCCGCTAAATTTGGCGGGGAAAATTACCCATCATGCACCGCGCGGTTACGCCGACGGCGACGGCGACGCCGCTCAAGCCGGAAACGGGCGCCTAAGAGCTGCGCTCTAAAACAAACTTTGTAGCTACAGCGTGCGGCGCGCTGAGCATCAACATTACAGCTTCGTAGTCTGTACCCTGAGTTGGAGCCTATTGGTAGATTTTCAAAATAGCAAATACGATATGAACAAGAAACATATGGAAAACAATTAAAGACGTTTACAATCCCCTTTAACGCTGAATTAGAGCGCAGCTCTTGAGGAGGATGAGGGGAAGGAACGAAGAGGAAAGAATGCCCCTCCTCCTCATCCGTATCCTCCTCTCCTGCTCCTCTGCCATTTAGCGATCAAATTTTCTCTAAATGTCCCCTCTAAGATTACTGGAAAAATTCCCACTAAATGTAACAGGAACATTTTCACGCTAAACTTTGCAGGGAATTTTCTCCGCTGAAGTCCGCGGGAAATTTTTCCTCTAAAGTTGGCGGAGGGCTCTTTTCCGCTAAATTTAGTGGGAAATTTTTTGCTAAATTTAGTTGGTAAATTTTTTTCCGTTAAATTTAGCGGAAAAATGTTTTCGCTAAGCTTAGCGGGAATTCTGTTTTCGCTAAAATTAGCGGGGAAATTTTCCCGATAAACTTAGCGAGGAAATTATTTCCGCTAAATTTAGCGGAGAAACTTTTTCCGCTAAATTTAACGAGCAATTGTTTCCGCTAAATTTAGCGGGCAAATTATCCGCTGAATTTGGCGGGAATCCTTTTCGTGAAATTTAGCAGGGTACTTTTGCAGCTAAATTTAGCGGGGAAATATTTGCGCTAAATATAGCAGGAATGTTTTCCGCTAAAGATAGCGGGAAAAGGTTTCCGCTAAATTTAGCGGAGAAATTTTTTCGTTAAATTTAGCGGGAAATTCACCCATTATGCAACGCTCGGTAACGTCACGAGTGACCCGCGTGACGTCGTGCGTGGCATCATACGCCGACGCCGACGGTGACGACAACGCCGACGGCGACGGCGACGCCGACGTCGACGGCAACGGTGACGCCGCTCAAACTGAGAAGGGCGCCTAAGAGCTGCACTCTAAAAAATGAAAGGCGTTTACAAATATTTCTAACGCAAAATTAGAGCGCAGCTTTTGAGGAGGAGGAGGTAAGGGTACGGAGGGGGAGGGTATGCCCCTTCTCCTCGTGCGTACCCTCACATCCTCCTCTTCTGCTCCCTCGTCCTCCTCTCCTCTCCCATAATGACGTCACACATGAAGTCAATTGTGCCCTGATGACGTCACAGGGTGACGCCGCACGTGACGTCACGTGTGACATCATTATGGGAATCGACCCATAATAAAATGCACGGTTACACCGAAGCCGACGCCGCCCCCGTCGCCGCTCAAGCCGGAAGCGGGTGCCTAAGAGCTGGGCTCTAAAAAACAGCAATCACACTTTTCCTTCTGGCGTGGCAGCAGTGATCGGACATCGAGATTTATTTGCAGCGTTGTCGGCTCTTCAACGTTGCCTAGGGACTCTATCCAGCTCATGCCTTACCCGCTAATGTAACCTCAGTACTCAAGCACCCAACAGGCAGGGTGTCGAACCGAATTTTTTATCGGTTCGGTTCCGGTTCGTGTTCACGGATTTCGGTTCAGTTCCGGGGAGCAAAAAATAACGGTTTGAACCGCAAAACTTAGACTATATTTTTTGCGTTTTTTTGGCAATAGGCACTATTTCAACGGTGAAACGAGTATCTATATAGTTTTTGTCATTCGTAGAATTATAAACATGTGTTAATTAATTTCAATGAAACAGTAAAGGAAAAGCTAGATTAACATATATGACTCAACATCTTTTTTTTTTAACCACAGTCGCATATACTTTGCCTGAATCTATAGGTTATCAATTTGATAGGTCGCCTAAAATGCCTGTTGCAAGTTACAGCAACGCTGATAGATTCATAGTCCGTTGCAAGTTAAGAACGTAGGGCAAGGGTAAGGAGGCCGGGGAGGAAGAAGCAGACGGAACGCTGGAGAAGAGAGGGGGGAAGCCTCCTCCTCTTTCCAGCTTCAGCCTGCTTCCTCCTCCCCGGCCTTCCTTTCCTCGCCCTACCTTCTTGAGTTGCGACGGATTATAGTGACGAACTCAATTTAAGTCGACTTGACGTGGTGAGTGACGCGACTACGTCACAAGGCCACGTGACGTGACATTATTTGGCAGCATATTTTAACACCATGACGTCACGTGACAACGTGACACATGATAAATCGTAGTGTCAATACAAAAGCGCCACAAAAACCCACAATTTTCCATACATTGCAATTCGGAATGACAATTTGATCACTACGTAGAAATACAGCTGCCACTTTTTTCTTCTCGAACACTCATTTTGTAATAAAAAACATCACCGTGAACCGTTTTGAACCGCTTACCGTTATATTTTTTTCCGGTTCAGTTGCGGTTCAGTTCCAAGATGGCGGCAAAGATTTCGGTTTGGTTCAGTTCCGGTACGGCTAAAAATAACGGTTCTGTTCCGGTTTTCGGTTCGGTTCGGTTCCGGTTCGACACTCTGCCAACAGGTACTTTGTTCTCAAGTTAAAAAAAAGTGAAGAATGTTCATAGTTTTGTTGAAATGAGCATACCGAATAAAGCGCAGTTAACAGGATGACATGCAAAAAAAATCTATTATTTAAATTGATAGACAAAAAGTTTCAAATTAGGGGGTTGGAGAGCGGAAGAAAAAGGAGCATGTTAATATGCGGAGGGCAAGTTCGTCTGCTTCTCGCGCAGGGGTAGCGGTGACGTCAGAACGCCGAGCCCTGATTGGCTGATCGCGGTCCCCTATCTGAGCGTCGTCTGCTCCTTTGCAACGTCGTCTGCTCGCAACGTCGTCTGCGTCTGTCTTACCTTTCCTGCGACTTTTGCAAGTGGAGAGGCCAGATTCACGAAACTATCTTACGCCAAAAATATGCGTAAGACAAAACTTAAAAACAAATTCGTATTCACGAACCGAAATTTTCGTAAGTTTTGCGCAGGTTACGACAAAATCCTACGACAGCTCCGAAGCTACGCACTTGTTACGATCAAATCAGCATGGCCGACAGCGTCGCGGTCGCGACGACCAACGGACGTTTATTTTTCTACGTGCGCTTCTCTCGCGTCCCGACTTCAAGCAGCAAGAAAAAAGTAAAAAGTACTTGAACCAGACCACGACGAACAAGAACGCTGGATCCACAAACACCCGGGAAAAGCTCCAACGGCCACGATTCCACCGACACCGACCAAGCGAACTCGGCAGATAGGCCTAGCAGCCACTCCGACTCGGTGACCGTCTGCCCACGACCGGCTGGCGTGCTGAATGGAATGTGCCCGCGCGACCCTTGTGAACCCTTCCCGTATTATACTGTGATCACTGACCTCAATTTTAGATTAAGAGGTCAATCTCTTCCTCTTGTCATCTCCTTGTTTTCCGAGGCAACGGTGACTCTCGCCGGTGAAAAAGCGGTGAATATCCGACAGACGCAGGAAAGGTAAAGGAGCCATCGCTTTGACTAGCAGACGTAAAGCAGACGACGTTAACTGCGCCAACCCGCCGACGCCGTTAAAGAATGAGGAGTCTTGCCGCACACGAAAGGGGGAAAAAGTATTTGGGAGGGAACTTGCGGACACTAACACGCTCACTCTCGGTTCTTAGCAAACAAACCTCGGCGTCTCGGGACACCTCGCCAGTGAGTACTTTGACTTCCCTCCTTGATGCGCGTCTGCTAGTTGTTCGACAAAAACAACGAACCGCTCGAGTTATTTCGTCTGCCTTCTCTGAAAGGCGAAGTCGAGCTCGCTCGTAAAGACCTGCACTTCCGAAAGTCGCAGGAAAGGTAAGACAGACGCAGACGACGTTGCGAGCAGACGTTGTTGCAAAGGAGCAGACGACGCTCAGATAGGGGACCGCGATCAGCCAATCAGGGCTCGGCGTTCTGACGTCACCGCTACTTCCTTTCTCATGCGCAGAAGACGAAAATGAGCCCACTTGCGAGGCGTATTACAAAGCAGCTTGAAAAAGGTTTTGCAACAGCAGATTGAAAGAATGTAGGATTTAAAAAAATAAATAGCAGGCGAATATATTAGATGGTGCAACAAATCTAAGAACCTAAGGAATAAAACAATAAATGAATATTATGGAATCAATATAAGTCAATCGATAGGTTCAACTAAGGATTAAGGAATGGGAATTCAGGAAATAGGGAAGCGGACCTGCAATATAAAAAAGTAAAAACAAAATAAACAAAGAGTATTATGAAATTAATAACATAAGAAAGAAAAACACGGGATGCGAAACAGCTTAGGCGAGCATGCCGATGGACCAGAGAAGGATATACCAAGCAGTCGTAAGAAAACAAAAAAACAAAAGTGAGGAAATTGAAAATTCTGCAAGGCAAAAAGTAGAATCTTTTTCGTTGAAGCACAGAGGAGAAATAAAGAGCTATAAGCTTTTGGCCGCTGATTAGGGGCCTTCTGAACAACTTTGTATTAACAACCTTCCTTTGCATCGGAATGGGAGTGGTAGAATAAAATATGAATTGAGTATAAACAATATGTATTTAATAAAATAGTGCAATTTCGTTTTGCCTGAACCGAGAAAAATTTAAAAAAAAACACTGAATGAGATATATTCTCGTAAGAAACACGAAGAAAATGAATGCTATAATAAAGAACACAGTCTGCAAATATTTTGGCTAAGTAGAGTACAAAATCAAGCACACAAAGCGTTGGAAGCTTTATGAACAAACATATAAAACAAAAAAAGAGTCCTTGGTGATAGGAAATATAGAATCAATTACACTGAGGAACGTATGGTTGATGAGAAAGGAGAAGTAGAAGTTGATAAAATACATGATTTCCACACTGCCAAAAAAAAAGTGTGTTGAGTGCGATGGCGGGAAAGATTTAAGAAAAAAGTTGGAAAAAAAAAACAGAAAAACATAAGCCTAAAATTAAAAAAAAAAGTTGGGTCGAAGAGACACTGAGTTTGTGAAAGTATTCGATCAGAGACGTAGAAAAAAAAGAAAGTATAAAAAATGATAATTACTCGAGCGGTAAAAAATCAGGTAATATAAAACAGGACCGGCACGAACTAGAAAGAAAAATCACCAAAATAAACATAAAGCGACAAAGAAAAAAAAATACAAAATACAGAGTAAAAGCTAGGAGATGTCGTTAAAGAATAAAATAGTAATAAAAAGCTAAAGTATAAGAAAAGCTTTAAGGGAGCAGTAGCAAAGATGAGCGGAGAAGTAGCAAAGATGTATGGGGAAACAACATTCGTCATCAGAAACTTGACAGGCGTGCTCTGATCCGCTGAACTATTACGCTTTTTTGTTTTGTTTTTTGCATTATTCCGTTGTGTCCAATACGAGAGAGGACATGGAGGTAAAAATATTCTACAACTTCTTCCGTGGGATCTCCAGCGCTCAATGTATTGATAACCACAGCCTGTTAAGCAGGTGCGAAGCTCCCTTAATCTCTCCTCCTCCTGAAAACAAAAAAAGACGAAAAAGTCAAGTTTTTATTTGAAAAGGCGAGTCAGTAGGGATGCGGTAAAGTTAGTGCTTTGTATCCCTTACAAAAAAGAAAAGTACTGCCCGAGATTTGTTGAATATGTTAAGGTACAACCGTGGCATCTTTGACGCTTTTCCGGAGTCACTAGAGATTTCTATTTGTAGGTCGCAGCATAGAGAGACGATGTTCTCTAGCGCTAGTGATTGGTTGGTGTACGGCGTCGCTGGTTATTTCATCTGGCAAATACGGAGTTTTAGCAGACCCCTTCGATAACTGTGGTGACTATGCCCGGCTACTCCATGACGCCTTTGCGCATGAATCGCGTCAGTATCCGGTGTTGTTATCGGAGGCATCGGTACAATCCACTAAAGCTCCCAAACAACCAATAACCGGCCGCATTTTTCGCTTCACCTTAAGTAAGCAAGCAGCCAAGGCAACAAGCCGAGGGACCAATCAAACGGAGTCAAAATCACAGCAATATCGTGCGCGACATGTTCAGGTTCCTGTTTTTCATCGAGATAGGAATCGTGCGCAGGAAGATCAACTACCTCGCGCTCTTCATATGCATACTCGTGGTTATGTGCGTGAGTACCGTCGACTGCGCTCGGGTGTTTAAGGAAACAAACTATAGGAAAATAAAAAAAGACTCTTCATAAGAGAGAAACAAATGGTTGTCGTGGATTGCTTTGACTGACCCTGCGTCAACTGCGGACAGGAATTTCAAACTTAGACGCGAAGTTGGTCTACAGCACTGTAGAAGGACTACTTACACACTTGTTCTTCAGATGCTCTATTCTTTGCGCTTCCATTATTTATTTTGTCAATGGGTCTCGGCTCTTAACTATTACGGAAGAATTTTCAAAATGTGCCACATAACCACAATCCGGACAGTGGGTTCCCAAATTACAGCGGGCAACTCGTTGGGTGTTATAAAAATGATCCTTTAAACGATCATTCAAACAACTGCCAGTATGGTCTACATAAGTACTGTGGTAAGGAGTATGTAAGCCAGATTGGCAGGCGTTTGAATGATCGTCGCAGGGAGCATTTTTATAATACCCACCGAGTCGTCGTTGGACATTTGGGAATCTACTGTCAAGATTGTGGTTCCGTGCACATTTTGAAAGCCGTTTACAACTCCCTGTAACGCCGAACTAGAGCGCAGCTCTTGAGGAGGAGGAGGGAAGGGTACTGAGGGGAGGGTAAACTCCTCCTCTCTCCTCCTCAACACCTCATCCTACCAAATACCCCTCCGCCCATCCTCATCCTCCCTCCTCCCCTTCGTCCTCCCCTTCCTCCTCCCCTTCCTTCTCCCCTCCCTCCTCCTTTCTCCTCCCCTCCTCCTCCTTCCTCCCCCTCTTCCTCCTTCACCTCCTCCTTCCTCCTACCCTTCCTTCTCCCTCCCCCTCCTCCTTCCTCCTCCCCTTCCTCCCCCTCCTCCTCCCTCCTCCTCCCCTCATCCTCCTCCTCTTTCCTCCTCCACCTCCCCTCCTCCTTACTTCTTCCCCCTCCCCTCCTCCTTCCTTCTCCCCCTCCTCCTCTCCCTCCTCCTTTCCGCGCGGTGCATTATGGGATATTTCCCATGATGCACCGCGCGGTCACGCCGACGCCGACGGCGACGGCGACGGCGACGGCGACGCCGCTCAAGCCGGAAACAGGCGCCTAAGAGCTGCGCTCTAAAAGGCTGCCAGCTCTTTCCGGGAATAGTCATTTTATTGCCGTTCATTTTTGCTTCATAATGGGGAAAGATGCTAAAGCATCCAGCACAATATTCACTGAAGACATGCTGTGAGCCAAGCAGTTTAAAGTACTGCCATGAAGCTTCGGAGTAATTTGCAGATATCTTAAAATACTGTCCACATTTTTATTTCTTTTATTGTGTGTTTATTTCTTGTTTCCATATCTTCCTATTCACCGTGACGAGATTTCATGTTTTCATGATTATTTTTCCCATATATCTTAGAAAACTGTTTCATATACGGTGAAACAATGGACACACAACACCAAGATATTCTTAAAATTGAATAGGTTGATGTCGTACAAAACAAAATAAAAACTTTATGTTTTCCTAGACGTACACTGGAGAGTCTTCAAGAAGAAAAGCTATTCAAACCAGCTTCTCAGTGTAACGCTTCCCACATCAGAACATTCTAGAATCCAGATAATTGGTTGTCATTCCAGAAAGCGAACAAACAGTCGTTATTTGCCTACTAAAGTAAAGTCTACCTGCACCGCTTTTCAAAGACACCTTCTGTCGTCGACCGCATGTTGGTGAACCTCGGTACCTAGTGTCACTAGCGCAAGAAACAACGAAAAATTTCTCCAGCTATTCCAGATGCACCTTGTCAAATCCTCTTATTTTAGATGGTTTAGATTTAAAAGAAAAGCTATACTTCATTGTACTTTAAGACCAGACGCAGCTGATCCTACGCCCATATGGGATCAGTCAAGCAGCGTCACAATCGCAAGTCACTGGGACCTTTTTGTGATTGGTCTAGCGATATTTACAACGCGTACAGACACACGACGACCACCATGTTTGTTCGCGTTTTACGCTGTCTGATTGTTCCCATCAGCTCGTGGTGTCGATTGCGTCTGGACTTAAGGCGAAACGAAGTATAGTGGAAACAAAACTTTGTGGAAGACTGCTTCAAGGTAAACAAAACAAATAAACTTTCATTTGTGCGTTCACTCAACTTTGTGTCTGTCGCTTCAATGCGGAATATGTCGCGCAACAGGGGAAAGCCCTATATCAATGCACACTTCACGTGTCCCCGAGCATCGTTTGTGAAATGTTCGTCTGGTATAAACCGACCCCCAATGGACAGTCGCACAGCCACATCGAATATCACCGTCGATACCCACTATTGAATTTCATGCTCGAGTTCCCGTCGTTCTCACGCGCCGGAGTGCAAACATCCGAAAGCATCGAGGGAAAGCAAGCAGCGCTCGCGTTTCCGGAGTTCCGACGAGCGTGGGCTAATCCGGCCCACGACCGCAATTAGAGCACGCCGTACTTAAATCAACACCGACTGATTTGAAGCACACGGCGTATGTCAACACTCGTCCTACACTCGCTCGGTGCCTGACAACGCACGCTCGCTGCGTCTTTTTTGGCCTTCTCCGATGATGCGTGTTCATTAGTGAACGTTGATCCATCGCCGAGCATAAACCGTGCTCGAGAGCGTTGGCGCGTGTTTGCGCGTTCGTCGGAATCTAAGCTCTTTATTTTTTATCTCGTTTAATTCGTTGTACATTCGAAAAAATTCAGTTCGTTAACGAGCGCCTACGGGTATACTGGGACTATTTAAGTTGAAATTCAAAAACAAAACCTACGTTTTAGAAAAGTGGCTTTGAGGCGTTCAGATTTCGTTTTTTCTCCGGCAATTTGAGACACGGGATTCAGCACCTTGTACGGTGCTTTCCTTAGAGAATGTCAAAATAGCCACACGCACTTAGGGTTATATGTTTTTAATATTTAACATAACAACCGACACACGTATACTGCGGGACAAGGTTAGCGCAAACAAGTGATGGCCAAATTTTGTTAATAATATTTTTTTCTTTATTGAGATTTGCTTGTGGGGTTCATGTGCATATATACCCTTTACATTCGCCGTGGAAGAACCTTTGGAACTGTTGAACCCACGGAAGTGTTCTGCTTTACAAACACTAGATATGGAAAATGCATTAGGAGGCTGTATGTGCCTTTAACGTACTCTGTGTTTCAACACGTTTTACATTTCCAGAGCAGAAAACTATATAGGATTCAGAACTTCCGAACCTTTCTTGACATACAAGATGCATTTGTGGTTGCCGTGACCTGCCAGAACAATATGTCGAGGCATTTATTTCGTGTGCGATTTCTGAATACACGGTAAACAAAACATATTGTTTGTTTTTGTCGAAACAGTCTAAAAGTAACTGGTGTTTTGCTGCTCAACATTTTTCACTTACTAAAACCTATGAGCAACAGTAGTCTGTGTTGCAACCTCAGCATCCTTGATGCATCAGAAAATATCTGACTTGAAGCACGGGAATAAAGCACTGGACAGAGCTCCTGCACACACAAGTCATAGAACAATCTTCATGCATCATATAAAACATATCATTTTAAGTAGAGCGCAGCAATAGGCTGTTGAATATTTGTTTCGTGCACCTTTAGGCAGCTTACACTTTTGGGTTTAAATAAGCAGATACCAAGCACAGGAGCTTCAGAATAAGTGAGATAGCAGCAGCAAAACAGGAGCCACTTACAGACTCTCCCATGGAATGCACCGGCGGGCACAGCTGTCGGCAGCTCATGGAGCAGACTAGTCTGGCAGTATTCCAGAGCGCCACGGGATCTTGGCTGGAACACCTTAACATCTGTAAGTGCTACATTCTCACAACTTGAATGCCCATAAAGAACCATTAAGACCGTAGTATTCGCACGAGCCTAAAAGATCCTATAAATACATGGAGTTCATTAATTATCCTCATTGCATTGCGTACAAGTTCTGAAGTTGTGTGGTTAATCATTTATTTAGTTAAATATCTTGCTATTAATTTCTGGTTTTGTACCTTTTTTTAGCAAGCTTTTAGGGTAAGAAAAACAAGACTGAATTGATGGCAACACGTTATTATATGATATAATACGCCAGCCGCTCCTCATTTGACACCTGGACCATCCAGATCTTGCCTGCATAAGAAATAGAAAGATGTATGCATAACCACAGGTTCTTGCCAGTGTACTCAAAAGTGAAAGAAAAGTCCGGACCTACACACAATATACCAAGGAAAGTCAGTAAATCACAGACGAGTTTAGGGCCTTAGGAGGCTATTTTAAATAAATGGTGCAAAATTCCGAATAAAAGGCTTGTTTAAATTTTTGACATATACTCCCTGACATTGACAGGTTTATCCCATCTTATTACCAGTGCCACAAAAGCCTCCTGTATTAAATTCTTTGGGTTGATTCTCAGTCACATGCGTACCTCACATTCTGCATCTTCATTTGTCGTGAAACCTTTGCCACCAAGGTGCGTTTTTAGCGTACCAAACAAGTGATAGTCACTTGGGGTCAAGCAAGGGTTATAAGCGGATGTTCAAGAAGTTGCCACCGAAATATATAAATTGTCTTATGGGTTAATCGAGTTTGATGAGACTTGGCGTTGTCGTGATCGCGCAAGATTCCTGCAGTCAATAGGCCTGGATATTTTTGCGAATTGCTGCCCGAAGCTTCAACACAACTTCAGAGTATGACTAAGCATTCAGTTTCACTTCGTTTCAGAAAATAAGCAGCAACACTCTGTGAGAAGCCTAACAAAGTGAGCATAACCTTGCCAGCTCAGGGCATGACCTTGAATATTTGTGGATGAAGGCGAAGGATGCATTGCATTGAAGCACGCTTAGTTTCGGGTTGGTAGTGATGAACCCAAGATTCATCCTCAGTAATAATCTTGTTAAGCATGTCTTCTCCTTCCTTGGTAGACCGAAAGAAATGTTGCGTGGACAGACCCATTTGATTCTCTTTGTGTTCCTCGATCAGCTGTCTGGACACAAATCGGGAGCACACTTTTCGAATGTTAAATGTTGGTCACGCATTATGGTGTAGGCTACACCATGAAAAAAGCCAATTTCAATTGCTATCATGTCTATTGTCACTCTTCAGTCGACTAAAATCAAATGTTTTACCCGTTGCACTGTTGCGTCCGTCACAATCTTAACAAGACGACCAGTTTGCTCCTCGTCAACAACATCCGACCATCCTTCAGAGAATTTTCAGCCCGGCTGTGCACCACTTCACACAATAAAGATTTATCACCGTAAACAGGAAACATTTTCTTATGAATATCTTTTGCAAAAGACCTTTTTGCCCCCACAAGAAAAGAAAAACGCACAGCACTGTTTTTTAACATACACTCCTCGAGCACAGTCCCCTTTGTAAATTTAGTTGCTCATGTGTGCGTCTGCTATCTATTTACCGCACAATAAATATTATGAATATCAGTGTGTTGCAACACATTGACGTATTTTGAAAACTTGTCACTACTTATATCAGATATTTCAATAAGTTTTGTGACTTAGCGACTCTCTCTCGTAAATAAAGAGCTTGCAGGGTTCACCAAGAGACTAGGTCACTTTGTTCACAGAACACCCCTTTGGCCAGATACGCAAACTGCCCCTTGTTCAACAACAGCCTTCTGTTGTAGGTACATGTGCATATCAGGAGCCCAATCTTAGTCTGATTTCACCCTTGCGGTGACTACGATTAACCCAGTCTTAGTCTAACAGATGCTTTGGCCGGACAGACACACAAAAGCCTGACATAAGACCACTATAAAAACAGAAAATAGAGTATCTGTGAGGACTGAAACACACAAACCAGATGGGCATCAATCACTCACCTTAAAACACTTTCCATAAGCAGCCAAGAGCAAACTTCTTTCCTTGATTAGCTGGTGCTTGCCGCTAAAACCTGCATATATCATAAATAAGTAAGTCTTAGTTGAACTTGGGTGTTTTTGCAAAAAGAGAGATAAGAAAATACTAATGCAAGACAACTACACACAGGAAATGGCTCCCAAGAGGAATGGAACTCAAAACTAATTAAGGCGGGCAATAGCTCACTTTCAAAATACTTGCTCTTGGTGGCCGAGAACCAACTCATGCTCCTGCTTGGCAGTCACTTGCTACGAGGAATACCTGCACATATCCGAAAGAGCCCTGTCTTAGTCTAACACAGATGCTTCGGCCAGACAGACACACAAAAGCCTGATAAAAGACCACAAAAAGCAGGAAATAGTGTCTGTGTGGGTTGAAAACAGATCCAGGTGGAGAGGCTTGTTCTCTGTTTATCCCTATCAAATAGTGTGGCTCATCCCGCTAAAACAATGCTTCTTCGATAATAAAAAAAATTATACATTTTTACTTCATTTAGCAGAGTTTTATGCCAAGGATACCTGCACACAAGAAAAAGTAGGACTTAGTCACAAATATTTTTATTTTATTTTGATGAGCGACAACAGAATCTAGCGCGGTTAATGAAACAAAATAAAACCCACCAAGCCAGGCTAGTTCGCCTTGATGCAAGCACAGTGCCTCGGCAAACAGATGAGGTCATATTCTTCGTCACTTCTCATATCTGGGGGGAGGGGGGGATAGTGAAGTAAAATAAGATAAGGCAGTCTCTTGCGGCCGAAAGCTGCAAGAAAGAATCCTAAATACCTCAAAAAATTACCTGGAA
Source organism: Ixodes ricinus (assembly GCA_037355805.1). Taxonomy (NCBI): domain Eukaryota; kingdom Metazoa; phylum Arthropoda; class Arachnida; order Ixodida; family Ixodidae; genus Ixodes; species Ixodes ricinus. Next base: position 15,494 of record JAZHYW010063678.1, on the reverse strand, counting down.
AGAAGATCGAGTTTTGGTGGCCGAGTTGTTTGATGTGTCAAATTCTGAATTTACTGACTGTGTAGTTCTGCCTTAAGTCATCCTGTTGAATATTTTTGCCCGTATTGATTATATCTGACATGTTTTTTTCTTTCTATTTTTGAGGCATTAGCACGTAATATATACGATAATTCACCTTTAGAAGCGTTTTAATTATACTCGGTGGCCTCCTAGCCATCGTAATAGATTCTAGGTGAGAGTGGTTTTCAATATTTTCTTGCTGTCCCTGCTGCTTCCTTCCTACTCTTAAAATGCTGACAACTCGACAGAAATGTAATAAAATTGTTTCAAATGTGATGAAGGTCAGCATTTCCGAGCTAGTACCCCTGCTTCATGCCCCGACCATTCCACCATACGGTAGCTGAGTGCAGCGACGAATGGTCCCATGTGCTGCGACCCGACTGTATATGGCCTTACGGTGCGACCTGCTAAAGCTGTGTATGCCACACGTTTTCAGCTTGAAAAGAGTTGGAAGATGCCCCTCCTTTTGGAGAGCTTGCAATAGCTCACCGAGAAGCTATTGCAAGCATTAGGGAGCTGCAGAGTGTGAATAAAAGCGCTTCTGAGTGTGAATTAGTGTGCAAATTACGGGTCTATACGTTAAAAATTAAATAAATTCATATATACATATGTTTTAATACGCACAAACAAAAAAAAGAAGAAAAAACGCCTCCAGGTGGGCTCGAACCTTGAGCTCCACGAGCCTTGAATTGAGTTCCTTAAGACTTCCTATTGTCTGGAACAGGAGCCAAGTTGCGCTTTGATGCGCTCCTTAGCAAGGTACTCGTTCAGGACATTGAGGTTGAGAAAGAATAACAGCACAACCCGGTTGTGTTAAACGGTTTATCCGACTGCCAGTTCGCTCGCGCTCGTGATTCCCCATCCCCCTCGTCTTCTTCTTGCTCCAGACTAAATGTCTCATGCCAATGGTCTTCATTGTTAGTTTTCAACACACCATTTAAGAATGATCGGGTGCTTTAACATTGTGCTACCCTTTCTACAAAAAAAAAACACAAACATTTCAGAGGAAAAATTTAAGGAAACAGAATGTACCATTATTTACAGTGAAGTTTGTTGACAAGACTTGACACTCGAGCAGGAATGCCATTAACCTTGGTGTGACCCCAGGAGGCTGTCTTGGTGCCTCTGCTCCGGTTTATCCAACGAAAGTATCCGTACAAAAAGTAGAAGAAACAGATGAGCATAACGCCCATTATTCATGGGAAAGTTTTTCAACATCCAAAACGACTAATGGAGAAAATTATGCAAGGAATATTTCGGCCATGTTGGCCGAGTCACCTCTCGTGGTCAATGTTACATTGCTAGTTCAATTTTAGTGAACAGTTACAGGGCATATTACAAACAATGTTCTCTTTGGCTTTGTATGAAACTACAACACATAAAATGGCACTCTAGTATAGTATGTTGAGGTACCTTTGAACAAACTCCAGGGTGCGTAGTGCTTCCTCCGGATACGTGTTATTGAACATGCTATATGTGCACCCAGGAGTGAGCAAACACTGACTTCCAATTTGTATGTCTCAAGCACCTGCGATATATCGAGAAGGAGTGCATGTGCAGAAGGTTGTCTAGAAGTGTGCAGCCTTGATGAAACAGCAAAATGTAACGATAATCAGAATATTAAAACACCAAAAAGGCTCCGTTGTTGTGGGACAATCTACAATCTAGGCACAGTAATCGACAGTCGACCGACGTACAGCCCCGTTTTATTTTGCGTTGGCTGAGGTGAAACATAGCCGAGGGGAAGATAAGAAAACTCGTGCCGTTTTCTTCACACCATTCGCTTTGCATAGCCGATAGCAGGGCAGTTGGGTGGCGTCACGAAAATCTGTTAACCCCTCCACAGCGGTTGACAGTATACCTTAGTGCCGGTGCCCTTCCGTACTGGTGGCAACGAAAACGACTCACTCGAGACTCGCTAGCATTTCTCAACTTCGTTCGGCGCCAGTCGGAACCACAGTTCAGTGGCCGGCACTCATGGTCTTCCCGGGAGGAAAGAAGTACGAGCGCAGAGCTGAGCGTAGATCGCGACTTTCGTAAAGAGAAGCCCCGGTAACACTTGGGCGACTCGTCAGCTTCAAACAACGCGTCTTCGAACGAGCCCACGCATCCAATTAGTCAAACGGTTGGGGTGGCAAGCACGCTGAAAGCCAGGGGGCTGGAAGCTGAATATCCCAAAGAGACGCGGCGGCTTGGTTTCCACGTCAACCTCATTTCGCACATTAGATGACAAGATAGCGAAGCTAGCCGAGTGTGCACACTGACTGATGTTACGTTAGTGTACACTCAGTCAAAATGACGCCTGCAACAAAGCACAGCTAGAGGCTTTCAAGAGGGGACACGCGCGTTCAAATAAGCAACGATTTCAGAACTTCATGTCTGCTTTCTGCCCTTAGATGTTTACTTCGACCTGTGTATACCAGGCCACTTATCGCTGCAAGTAGTAAAGTCGAGTATACGCGTACCTATCAAAGCGACTGAAACGGTGTTTATTTCGTTTAGAGCCCACGAGCAAAGAGCGCGACGAACTGTCAGCAAAGCCATAGAGCTGGGGGCTGCGTCGTTGCATTTACTGCGTCGATCCGTCGGTGGCGCGCAACGCCTCCTAGAACTGCTTTAAAGCCTGCGCGCTACGTCACACAACGTCACGTTCGGGGGTCCCGCTCGGGCGCTGATTGGATGCAAGTGCCGCGTCAGCGTTCGCGGGGGACTATGATAGCAAACGAGCCCCACGCGAACGCTGACGCGGCACTCGCGTCCTATCAGCGCCTGTGCCGGACCCCCAGACGTGACGTCGTGTGACGTGACGCGCAGGCTTTCTGGTGTAGGGCCTCTAAACTCGTCAAACACAAAGTTGAGGTGGAAGTTGACGGAGCGCACTGATTGGCCTATCACGACGATGACATGGCGCTTTTCTCGCCGAAGTCCAATGGGCGCGCTCCGCAAACTTTCGGCTCCAACTTTGTCTTTGACGAGTTTAGGGCCCTAGGAGTGGGTGTTGTCGCGCGACGGGGGACGCCGTGGCGGGCTCGCGTTTCACTGCGCATGCTCGGCCACGCTCGGCTACGGCGCAGGCTGTCTGCGTAGCCCCATTTGAAGCGAGAGCTGGCGCGCGCGCGGTATGACGATGGAAAATTATCTTCTCAAAAAACGAGGCTGGGACATATCGTTTGGTGCCGCAAATGCACGTATTTTTCACGTCGCTTTTTTACACTGTGCGTGGACACAAAGCCGAGCTGACTTTGCCTCTACACACTCTCCAAGCATTCGAACACCGAACGCCGGCGTCCGATGTTAGGCGTTGGAGTTCGAACGCGTTCGAGCAGTAGGTAGAGACAAAGGCAGCTAGCTTGCGTCTGGCCAGTAATCCTTCCATTCAAAGCTGGGTGCTCTGGTCTCCCTGGGCGCTATCATCTCCGAACACTCCTTCAATTTCTAACCGTATAAGAACGTCGAAGAACGAATCACTGAGCAAAAAGCGCGAACACTTTAACTCACGCTCTGCGTTTCTTGAGCTGTTAGTGACTATGCGCCGAGAAACTGAGGAAAAGGACAAGACGAAAACCCACGAGGACGTCAGAACGCAGCGCGCTGTTTGGAAAGATTAGTGTGTCGTCAGGGGGACAGGCGACAGCAGCTGGTTCACCACCTTTAAACGAAGCCTTTTTTCTCCCAGATTCTGCCGCTGCTTTCCGGAGATTTTAAACTGATGCCTGCTGTGGAAGAGCAACAGTTCCAAGACCGGCTCGTGTCATCCTCAAGTGACGCTTCGACAGCGTGACAAGTGTTATCAGCACTATCTTTAATGAAAAGGGTTTCTCTTTTCCATGACGACTGCGGCCATAGACACCCATCGACGGACTACTTTGCGACGCCCATTGGGATGACTACGTCACACATTGATGGCATAAAGTGCCTCCGGAGTGGCTTCGTCGCCAGTGGGCAAGACGACAGTAGCTTATTTACCATGCTTAAACGAGTCCTCTTTTCGTCCGGGTATGTGATGGGAAGAACTCTTATTGTCACCGATTCGAAAACAGCTTTCTAGGGCTTGTGTCTTGCCCAAACAAATAGTAGCACGTTCTCGACTGTGTTAGATACTTTGTTCGTTCTTTGCTGTATTGTGGCGATGTTGAGGTCAATCCTGGTCACAAATAAGACCGAGGCTCATGTTAAGCTATTTAAAGAAACGCATCTTCTACACGGCCTGTGTGCTCGCTCAGTCCTGCTTGAACAAGGGCAATTGGCAATGCTTACGACTGTAAATGAAAAAAAAAAAAACATTTATGCATGAGCTGCTAGGTTGACACCAGCAAAAGGTTGCACGTTGTTCAAACTGAAACGACCCTTCTAGAAGCAACGCAGCGGAAACTCCGTATCACAGGCCAAGTGCCTGATAATTTCTGTAGTGAAAAGTCATCTTCGGGTGAACGCCTTCATGATATGGAGGACCGGTCTCGTCGTAACAGCGTTATTATTGCGAAAGCCTTAACTGTCCCATGGAGCAGAAGCCGGCGGTGTCTGTATTCGTAGTCTGTACCAGCAAAAAACGGCACCTAGATGCCCAATGGCTGAGTAAAACGGCATTTCAAGTCCCCATTGTCTGCGACGCGTCATATCAGATTCTTCGTCATAGAAGCCGGCAAGGCCACTCAAAATCAAATCAAACGCGCCTCAAAAAAAAAAAAACACAAAGAGAAGCACAGCAAGGCAGATGCCTCGTCACGGAAGCCGGCGGGCCACTCAAGGTCAAAGCTGACGCGGCTCATAAATTAAACACAAAAAAGCACAGCAACGCAGATGCATCGTCACGGAAGCCGTGTAGCCGGCTGGCGGGCCGCGCATGCGCAGTGAGGGAGCGTGATGTCACCGCCGGAGCGCCGTCTGAAAAATGAAGACGTGGCGCGCTGCTTGTAAGAATGCGCTGCGTGTTAGTATGTTTTCGCATTCCTACATGTAAGCAGCCTTAAGTGTCTCTGCCGAATTGTGTTTTATGGTATTGCCGAGCTTGTTTCCGAAGCCTGGAACGACGCTGAACAAAAGACAATATTCCTGCTGTCTGAGTGCTGCCTCCCTTCCATAAACGGTACATGCAAATTTTAGTGCGCACATTGGCTGGTTTCTTTTCTGCCGCACACGAACGTGGCTTGAATATTGTTCAGTTTTTTCTTCTTAAACTGGTGATCTACCATTATCTTGTAAGGCAAATGTAAAAACAGCAGGTGTGTCCCTATCTCACGATTTGTCTTTCCCTACTCGCCTTGCCAGGAAAAAGTTACTAGAACATGACAAGTCTCAGGAAGTACTTTTAAACTACGCCACAACAACCTTTACCAAAATATTAACTGCTTTGTGTACAACCTAGGTGAAGATTGTATCTGTTCGTCAGCCTCATTCCCGCGTTCTGAAAACCATAATGCAATTTCATCAGACGCAGTTATACCTTCTCAACCGCAACGCTCAGCTTAACGATGTGGCAGATGTGGCAGATATGGCAGTTATATATACTAACATCAGAAGCCTGATTAAGAAAGACGCGATGTCTTGTGCTTTATAATTCAATCTTTCAATGCTAGTATAGTAGCTCCGACTGAAACTTTACTATCCTCTTAGATTAAATACTCAAAAATATTTAAGGAAGTAAACGCGTTGATATTTACCGAAATGGCCACGAGGAACGTTCTGGAGGGGTAGGTTTGGCAGCAGCGGTGACGCAGTTATTTGCTTCATATAAACATAAAATCTACTCTTCAAGTGATTTGGGTAGGTCTTTCCATTGGACACAAAAAGTTTGTGATAGGTTGTTTCTACCGTCCTCCTACACAATCAAGTACCTTTCTTGATCAACTTCATGATGTCATCAACCTCGTTGAAGTTCGTTTTCCAAACTTACCAATTTTTTTGCTGAGTAACTTTAATTATCCTGGCGTCATCAGATCGAATACTAACGGTCTATCAAAGCCTCCCTCAGCCGAATGTAACCAGTCTTTAGATATATTTTCGGATTTCAACCTTTCACAACTTGTAATATTGCCAACAAGGGCAATCAACATGCTCGACCTGAGATTAACTTAGAATTTATTTTATGATATTTTATATTTTCAGGCCTTAGTTATCACTTGTTGCTTCACTTTGTTTTGTAAGTCCTGTGTGTAGAGATAAAAAAACGAACAAGTAGAGCAAATTCGGCATTACAAAAAGGGATAATTATACTGCGCTTAATTATTGGGTGTACTGCTTTCTAGGCGATTTGTTCCCTAATTATTTCGAGCGTTCCCCTCAAGCTAATGGGGATTTATTTAAGAACAAAGCAATTTCATTGATTAAAGAGCACACCCCACTCTGTTACTTTCTATACAACTCTCGATAAACTCGGAAAACCTCCTCGACTTCGAAGGCTCTTATCTCTCTCTCCTTTAAAGAAAAACAAAGTTTTCAGAAAGAAAAGCGCATTGACATAAAACAATACTGTGAGCTTTCAACATCGCAGCAAGTGAATATACAAAAGCATTTGGAGAAACTAAATGTTAAATTTATGACTAGTGGCGCCCATCTATGCTAACCAGTGACCACAAACTGTTTTGGAATGTAATGTAACACGTGACGAACTTTTACTTTCACTTAAAAATGAATCCAAGTGACACGATTCCGGATACATTGTGTTAAACTTGTTTTAATGACGTGTTTACTGGAGTGTTTACTTGTTTTTTTAATGCGTTTTGACAACCAGTTTCTTCATGTAAAGTTTTGCCCATGGTTATTTGTTTATTATAAATCCGGCCGACATTAAGAAAAAAACAAAGAAAACAGAAGCATCTGAACAACCTTCGTCATCCTGTGTTAATAACCCTAATTCTAAGTATCTAAAAATTACAAAAGAACACTTTATCGTAAATTTTTCTGAACTATTTGAGCAGTCTCTTTCAGTAGGGTAGCTTCCGATGACTGGAAAACTTGAAAAAGCGATTCTACTTCACAAAACCGGAGATAAACACTGTCGTTCTTACTTTAGACCCATCTCACTCACACGTATGTGATGCAAAACAATAGAACATCTCATGATTTTAACACTGGGTAATTTTTTCAGGCCAACTACTTCTTAAACACTAACCAGCGTGGCTTTCGTAAATAATTTTCGTGCGAAACGCAACTCGTTAGTCCAACAAACGATTTTCATCAAATTCTTTATCGTGGTTCACATATTGACGTGTTTTCCTGGACTGCTCCAAGGCGTTCCACAAGGTGTCTCATAAACTCCTTCTCTTTAAACTCGACAAGCTTAATATTAATCCAAATGTTCTTTGTTGGATTCGCTTTTTTGACAAATCAATCACAATTTGTAAATTGTAACAATGCAGACTCACCAGAATCCGGCAACATCCGGAGTACCTCAAAGATCTGTGGTTGGCCTTCTGCTTTTTCTTGTTTATATTAATTACTTACCTCTGCATGTATCCTCTTCTATTTATTTGCTGACGCGTCTGTTGTATACCACGAAAAAGCGAACAGCTCTAACATATCACTTCTTCAAAATGACCTTAGTTTTATATCACGTTGGTGCAACCCTTGGTACATGTCATTAAACGTTAAAAGTGTAAACACATGAACATTTCCAGACGAGATTACACACCTAATAACTGTATTATTGATAGCATACCATTAGAAAATGTTGACGACTACAGATATCTAGGCGTTTACATAACATATAACCTCGCATGGGAGTCAGTTGTTCAGCACGTCATTTCCAAAGCCAATCGCATGCTTGGCTACTCAAACCATATTGTTTTCTAGGTACCTTAAACTCCGAAGCTTTTCTTATTTAAAAAAAAATAATTGGCCAAAACTGGAGGACGCTCTGCTGTCGGGTATCCTAACACTGATAAACTTGCCGGTGACTTGAAGGGTACCCGGAATAGATCTGCGCGTTTAATTATTTCCAATTTACATCGTACATAGAGTGTAACATCTATGTAAAACACCTTCTCTTTGCCTAATCTCTGTTTACACCAAAAGATTTCTCGTATATGTTTTTTTATAAAAATATATTTTTTTACAACCCAGTCTTGATATTTGAACTTCTACTGGAACCGTCCTGCCTATCATCGCGCAACGATCACCCACATAAAGACAGGATTTCACGGTGCCACATTAATACCTAATTTAAATCATTCAAACCTAGTACGTATACTGATTGGAATCATCTCTCCACATCCATTGCCCAATTCTTAATCCTATTTTAATTTCAAAAGTGCTCTAATCGGACTACTAAAACCTGTTGCATGATTTTCTTGTTTTGTTTGACTTTTTGTACCTTGTGACCACGCCCCCCCCCTCCCCTTATTGTAGTGCCTTCAAGGGCAGACATAAATTAAATAAAATAAAATTTGAACCAGGCCCCGGCCTCTCCTCCGCCCTGCCGTCTCCTTCTCTCTCTCACTTTCTAGGCGCATATATTTTGTAAGAAAATAAGGAAATAAACGCCTAGCCGCAAATGAGCGGGACCATAACCATTTGAGGAGAAAAGAAGAAAAAAGACTTAAGGAGATTGCTGTAATTGAGACGGCTGGAAGCTGAGATAGTTGGTTCAAAAGGCAAATATACCAGCGGTGTCTATATCTTTTCTCTTTCTCTCCCTCTGCGTAAACTTCCTTCTCGTTCAGCTGGTACCATACATGGCAAGTTGCTTGAATTACGCTGAAACAGAGAGTAAGCTCCAGCTGCGCGCATCCGAAGAATGGAAACTTAGAGATTAGCAAACCGTTAAAAACGACGAGGGAAATAGCACCAACGGACGGATTTGATGGTGTCTTTTCCGTTTCCTTTCTAACGCAATAAATAATAACGTGCTTTTCTAAAACGTGGTTTGTGAAAGATTTTAAATTATTGAAGAAATTTTGCGAGCACTTCCTAGTACTGTAGAATCCTGGCGAGACGAACGAAGGCAATCCAGGAAGGAAACGTTAGAGAACGTTACATGTTTATATAAGCATTCGTTCTTGATTTGATATTTTCTCGAGATCTTTAGAACAGGCGATTCAAACCAAGTAAACGAGTATGGTCACTCATAGCTTTAACACACGGGGCGTGGCCATTCCCTAGCATTTGTTCAAAGCTCCACTGCCATTGACAGGGTAGAATTAGCCAATAAAAATCCCAATGAACGAATGACACAACAAGAGGTATAATAAGCCACGTCCTACATTTCTCAAGCGCTCAGTGGATAGCGTTGACGTAACTTATGGGCAATAAACATACACACAAACCTCCAGCCATCTGATCAGACATGAACACAAAACCTTGAACCTTGCGACATAAAATGCTCATATGTGACAGAATATCGCTAATCATGTTTTGCCTTGGCCAATACGTTGCCTCCGCCATGTTAATTTTTTTCTTTAGAGATTCGGACAGTGCAGGTGCGAAGAAGTGAACGATGCAAACACGCTGAACGGAACTGCCAACAATTTTGCCGTTATAAAGAATTTGGGGAAAGTTTTCCAATATTATCACTTCAAACCTTATTAACGAGCGCTGCTCAATACTGGGCTCAAGGGCGAGAAGGCGGCTCCGTAACCGCTCGGGCAGAAACTTGTTTTTTTTCTTTTGCGCCACAAGTGAGTTTTTGAACTTTCCACAACGCTGCACCGAATGTGTGCTCATGTTTTATTAGCAATAAAATTATCATTAACTACGGAGCTTTAAATTAGCGAATCGGCTAGTATAGAGACGCTGTTTAAGCTAAGCGCTCATTGCAATCCCATTATGAGATCAAAAATGGCGTCGCTCAAATGTTAACAGTTAGCGCGCCGCTGAGTTTTGAGCGTTTCCAAATAGTTTAATCTTGTATTTAAAATTCAGCTGATAAAATGCAATCCTACTTTTTAATCATACAACAGAAAAAAAAGTATATTTTTATGACTTTTGTAACACTAGAAGCCCTTAGCATGGTAATAAACTTGCCAAAAATACAGCCGAGAGCTTAACTCTTGCGCTAATGATGGGAACATTTACTTCGCCGTTTTTAGGAAGAGTCTCTTTAGCCCTAGTTTCAGGGGCGCATTAGATCGTTTTTTTTATGTTCGAAAAACCAACAAGTGCGGAAGCCATCGCCCTCCAGTCGACGAAGCGTCAGCTCTACCCCTTGACCACTGAGCTGACATTGCGGTGGATGCTACGCGTACGCGTTTGACCAGAAACATGTCTATATTTCGCCAAGTAGTCACGCTTCCGACCATACATGGCTTGCACCGACGTAACTTGCTACGACATAAGGGACCAAAAGGCGCGTGAAAGGGTAGCTTGCGCCGAGTTAACGAGACGGTTTTTGCCGCCAGAAAGAAGGGCGGGTTGACGTTATGTGCAAGCCATGTAAGCCCAGGAGCAGAGATAGGGTCCGGTGATGAAAGGGGGCGGTTGATTGGTCCGGTGAGCGTGTAGCCTCCACTGCACTGTCAGCTTAAGGGTGAACGATATGTAGTAGTCACTGCACTGCCCGCGAGAGAACGACTCTTCCTCGCGCATGGCGACGCGTGAGACTGATAAGGTCCCGCCCGGAAATTAGGAGAAGGTCGACTTCTTGTCTCGCTGCCTCGCCGTGGGAGCCTCTCAATTCTGAACAGGGCTGGCGGACTCTTGGGAACCCTGACTGGTTGTTAGAATGAGACGCCCTCGAGGGGAAAGTCCCCCCCTCCCCTCTCCCTCCTCCAAAAGTGCTTTGGGGCCATTGCCTCGAGGAAATGCACTTTATTGTTAAACAAAAAGAGATGAAGTATGTTTACAATTATATGTGATGACGAAGTAGACCGCAGCTCTTGAGAAGGAGGAGAGGAGGGTACGCAGGGAGGGTCACGTCTGACGTCAGACGTGACGTCATGTGCGACGTCACGAGGGTAAAATTGTCCCGCTAAATATAGCGGAAAATTTTACCGCAAAATTTAGCGGGAAAGTTTACCCTCGTGATGTCCCACGTGACGTCACCTGTTACGCCATTATGGGAGACGGTTCATGAAGTAACGTGCAGTTGCGCCGACGGCGACGGCAACGGCGACGCCGCTCAAGGCGGAAACGGGTGCCAAAGAGCTGCGCTTTAAAAAGAGTAGATCATCGAGCCACCGTTTCTTGAACCGCCCAATGAATATTCACCATAAATGCACCAAAAACAAAATCGGCAGAGACGTTTAACACTGCTTACGTGTGGCAATGCGAAAGCATGACGCATTCACTAGGCGCCGGTTTAGCCAGCCGGAACGGTGGAGCCGCAGTGGCGGCAGGGAAGCGTGCTTGTTTCGCACCCCGGAAGCCCGGGTTCGATTTTCAGCCAGACCTAAATGCAGGAACTTTTATTTTTTGAAAGCCATTACTTACTTTGTTTAGAGGAACCTCCCTGAGAAATGTTTCGCAGCCAATGGGAATTTAGGTGCCGTTTCGCTGCTACAGACAACGCCCAGTCAATACTAATTTAGTTGCCGTTTTCGCCGGCGTCACCGGCTGCGCACAGTAAAACGGTTAAAGCTTTCGCATTAATAATTTGCAATTATATTGATGATCCTGACTTTATCTTGCGCAATATATAATTGTTATCGAAGTTCACGAACCATTTCCCACACTATAAAAAAAGACGTTAGTGAGCTTACTTTGTAGCAGAACAATGAGACTACCAAAGTTTGGTGAAAAATTGTAAAATTCTAGCGAACGACAATGCACGGAAACACGATCAAAATAGTGCCAGTTACAATTAGAGAGAGAGAACATGCATGACGCTTCACTCGCAACCTGTCCCTGTGGAGATCGCGTAGGAACTTAGGGTAATTTCATTCAAAAGAAACAAGCGATTTTCGAAAAATGTATTGAGAACATGGCGTTCGACGGAGCCCGCGAACATCTGATAGAAAATAGCATTTGATACCTTAAAAAAACTTCATTTTCTTAATAAAACAATCTCAAAAATCGCCCGTAACCTTTGGTTGAAATACCGGTAAGTTCTGAAACTTTGGGATCCGGTCCCAACCACTAGCATTAAAATTGCACGGAGTCGGACCCTTCAACGAAGCGTGGTTTATTTTCGCGCGGAAAAAACAGTATTATCTTTTTTTTATATTTCCCAAACACTCGCTTCGCTATACCTACTAGTGTAATATATAAAAAAAACATTGATATGCGAGTATTTCTACAATACTAAGATGGCTGCCGAGACGTTTTCTCGATAACGCCATACGGCGCTCTTACCCATCCCCCACTTTATTTTTGACAGCGACAAATAAATAGCAATCGATCGAGCTTTTTTCTTTTAACGCAGCTGCTTCTCGATGGTCGATATGGCGTTGCCCTTAGGACAATACAGCAAAAATTCGATGCACTTACCGGTTTAGGGCCGCACTAATATCCTGCGCTGACAGCCGATTCCAGTCAAGTCTTCCCGATATTGGCAGTTACGCTTCGGCAACCACGCCTGTCGAGAAAATTGAAACAATAAAAAGAAAATCGTTAAAATCCCTACATTGAAAAGATTTTTACATATCTGGTTTATTTTATTTTCAATTGTTTTTTTTTGTCTCTTCTGCAGTGTTTGAATTAAGCTCGAACAACATTCCCCTATCCGAACTTATACGCAAGACTTTCTTATCCTTTTTTTCTACATTGCCTACGTGTTTACAGTAATAATAATAATAATAAAACACTGAAGGGCCTTTCTGCATATTGATGTTTGTGTAATGTTCAAAGGTCAGAGGAGCTAACAGAAATTTCATTAATAACACTCGGCAGCAGGTCTGTCCAGAGGCACTGCTGATGGTGAGGACAGTTTAGTACTTGTCTCCAACTCCTACCTCTCTGAAACACGCAAGAACCTTCTGAGTCTTGACGCTGTATTCTCCTAAGACTTGTAAGTGACGAGTTACAAGTAACTGATAACTTGTAATCAATAAAAGTTTAGTGTAATATTTTAAAGCTTCAATTACATTTTTCTATGGTAACGTTCGCTGTAATTCACTCACTATTTTTCTCTAATTAATGACAAGTTACCAATTATATGCTTTCGAAAAAGCTAAAAGTATTTAGTGGAGTTTTCTACGTAAACGAAATCGCTCTGTCTGCCCGTGCGTCTCTCGCATATCTTGCACCAACGTTGGACACTTTCGTTTACTCCTGAACAACTAAACAAAGGTACCAAGATACCAGAAGGATTAGAATGTCAACGCGCTCAGCGATGTTTTGAGTGTCAAGCTTTTTAGAGCGGCCCGCAACAGTGAAGCGCTTCGCTTTCTAGAGGAATCGGAAGCATCCTTCGAAGCACTTCGAATCCACGAACAGGTACGCAAAGAGTTTGTGCACTACAACACCGCTCTTCACTCAAGAGCATTTGTTGAGAGGGCTTCAGCGTCGTGGCAGATATCTGCAACAGGGAAGGTGGGACGATGACTGGCGAGAACTTCGAACGTCAACTGCTGTTGAAGCTTAACAAGGTGGGAATGACAAGAAGTAACAAAATGTAAGCCTTCAAACGTATGTATGCATTTTTTATTCCGCACTAAACAGTTTAAAAAGTAAGGTGAAAAGTTATCGGTTACTTTCTGGTATCGATTACTTTTCCAGCAACGTGTACAAGACAACTTCCCTCTTCAGATTACCTTTTTTCGTTAGCAGGGTACACCGCAAGTCACTTCAAATAACGACTCGTTTCGGACCTGCCGAACGTTTACGATATGAAACTGACTTTATTCTCACCACAGAAAAAGGTGGTAAAAGGGTGGCCTGCGAAAAAAAGCGCCAGAAATTCAGCTTGACAAAACTCCCGACCTTCACACGCTTTCAGCAGCTACGTGGGTTAAAATGTCTTAGCGGTCTTTGTACTTCTAACTTTTCTTCACCCGGAACCCTTTCAAGCCGCCCTTCGCTCATCTTGCGTAAAAAAAAAAAACGTAACACAAAGTTGGTATGCTATGACTCGCCAGTTGTCTCGATGCCGTACGACTCCACTTATTCTCGCAAAAACATTATGCGCGAAAGACAACTCAGGTTAGCTAATGCGTGAAAGACGAGTCAGGTTAGCTAATGCGTGGTGCAAACATTATTTCTAGAATCTCACAAACCATACGTCAGATAGATTGTGATGAAGTGTGGAAGAGAAGGTACGGCTTGATGGCAGGCGACATCTGGTGAAAGTCACGCGCACAAGGTCCTTCCTTTGAAAGGAGCCCGTACTGAAAAGATGATGGCACACACCGTGCAGTGATAGCGCTAACATGTTACAAGTAATGTCGTTACAGGTAACGAGTTACTTTTTTGGTAAGGTAGTCCCGATCTGGTTACATTCTTTCAACTCTAGAGAGTTTTATTAGTGCGTATAGGAGCAAACGCAAGCGCTGTGAATTTTCGTGAGCGTTGCGTGTTCCATCCTGCGCATGCGCGTCGACTCCAAGCGTCAATTAAAGATCACAGTTTTTGGCTGTTGGCTCCGCGCACGCAAAGTAAGGAAGACGCAACGCTAACACAAAAACACAATGCTTGCGTGCGATCCTAGGAAACACTAACAAATCAGTAGTATCGGATAGCGTAATTACGTTATTTAGTTTCAGTAACGGGTAACATAATTACGCTACTCGTTACTACTTATTTTTAAGATTTGGAGCAATTGCACTTTAATATTTTTTGTGTGTTTCTAGGCGCGGAGATTTTTTTATTTATTTTTTTAATTGCACTTATCCCTTATACCAGGGAGGGACAATACTTCCCATATAAGTCTTTAAAATACATATTTAAAATATTTCGAATATTTTTGTATTTCGGAATAGGTACATACTATCTAATCCATTTGTCAATTGTATTCAGATACTGACAATTGACACAATGAAAAACAGCTTACAAAGGACAGCATAACGATGAGACAGCAAGGTTGACGAGTATGTTGGTGACCACCGAAGATTGGTGACCACAGAAGAACTGGCCCAACTCACCACATTGCTGCAACTGTGAATTGACGTTTTCAACGGTATTGTTCTTCGAAATCAAATGCGATATTATGCACTTTTCACGATGGAAGTCATGCAATATACAAAGAGTATGAAAGTTGCTGCGCTTTGCTCATAATAAATATAAAAAAATAGTACAGCAAGGAATGAACGGGGTGGGTACAGTTAGCAAGTTTTTTTGCTGGCTGAGGCAACTGATATTTCTTGGAGACGTGCAAGTTCTGCATCGACGTGTTGGGATGCTGCAAGCTCTCCGCAGGAAACAACAGGATGTTCTGAAAAACAATGGTCTACGCCGATCCCAGAGAGCGCGTCGGCCGCAGAGTTGTCAGTGCCCTTAAGCGGATATTGATCGTTAAACCTCAAATGTACAACAGGTGTCGCACCTCTCGTGGAGAATGCGACGCACTGTTGGAAGTTAGTGCATTACATTAATGGCTTGTGTTCTGTCAGCACGTCAAAGTTTCG
>JAZHYW010063677.1:0-24242 GCA_037355805.1 Ixodes ricinus | reverse complement strand
TGATTGCGTTGCTGAGGCACCAGCTGGGACGCTTGCAACTCATTGTTTTACGTTTGCTTTACTTTTTGACGAAAATCTGGCACGTCGGGAACCAATAAAACGGTGGCAAGCGCTTTTCGAAATAGTTGGCAATGCCTACAGACACAGTACACTTGTGGGATGTCTGAGCAGTAAAAACAGAAGCAGCGAAACCCGTCACAACACGTCATCATTAGAACTACAACACAACACAAAGTGTCCTTTGTTTTTACATCACTTAAAACAAATATTTTATTTTCCTAAAAATAGCTGCTCTAAAATCCACTTTTGCTGCTCCTGCTAATTGTCTTGGCTGCTCCAAAAGCCACTTTTGCTGCTCCAAAACACTGTTTTGGTTGCTCCAAAGGCCACATTTGCTGCTCCAAAACACTGTTTTGCTGCTCCAACTTGCGCCAAAATGGCTTAGAGCCAATCAACATCACTGACCTTAGGAAAACTATCGCTTGGTAATCGGGACAAAGGGAAAGGCTCAATCATTGTTTTCCTAATTAGCACTTAATGGGCAATGTAACTGTGGCATTGTTTTTTTACTTTGAGGATATCTTTTATGAAGGATGTTAAAAATTGGTCGGCTACATAAAAGCAAAACATTTATTTATTTATTCAGTGCAATGTTAGCATAAAACAAATTATTTTTTGGAAATTTTAGTTTCACTCCTGCACCCTTAAAGCATTCTGCTGCATATCTAGAGTACAAAAATGTCGGGTAATACATTAGTTTCCTAACAACAGTTTTCCTAAACAATATCGGTGTGTTTCTGATAAAAACGACTAATTTATATCACAATTCATGTAGGCAGATGAGATTGTGCCCTGCATTCTGCCTTTCAGCACTCAGTAGGTGCTGTAAATTTAATTTGTATTAAGCCAAAGGTGTAAGAGGTGACACTTTTGGGCGGTGTCCTCCCTTTAAGTGGTCTTGCTCGGGGTGGAGTGGTGACCCGAAAACAAATTTCCATCTTGTGCTATTGCTAGGTCAGCTTGTTCTAGCTAGATTCAGCAGGCCACAAGCTCCACCCGTGCGTCAAACGCTCTCAATGTAAACGGCTCCTGCGCTGCGCCGACAGCGGCGCCACAGCGGGGGCACGACGTTTGAGCTGCACGTCGGCGTACAGCGTTCCGCTCGTGACTGTTCTCGCAGGCTTTGAAAACCTCACCAAGGCGTTTCAAAAGCCAAGATGGTGATAGAGAAGGAGGAAGGCGGCAACATCCCCAAGTTCTACATCAGGAGCCCGGTGGAGCTGGACGACTTTGTGTCGGAGGTGCGTGTGGGAATGAGGTTCTCGACCGAGTGCCTTTGGTTGGGGTTCCTCTTGTGGCGTGATCGTGAAGATCTTCGGTGTGCTCGAACACGCAAAATCTTCCTCTCTCCCCACTTTTATGATTAAAGATGAAAACAGCGCAAGGACACGGACAAGAACAAGAAGGTAGACAAACAAGGCGCTGTTTGTCTACCTTCGCCTTGTTCGCCTACCTTCTTGTTCTTGTCCGTGTCCTTGCGCTGTTTTAATCTTTAATCATGAAATACCAACTAGCCCAAACTTCTACTTTAGTCCCCACTTTCATTAGTTTCGTGGCCGATCGTTTGCGTGTAGCATTGCGCTTGCCGCACGCCCGGCGGCCTCTCGCTCTCCTTTCCTTTCCCAAGGGCACCTATCTTATGGTTTTGTATACAAGGCCAGTGGCGCTTTGCGAGGCGAATTCCTCGAGCAGGAACTCTATTCACGTTCCCCGCAAATACGTTGTCTCGTCAAAGGGTCCCTGGGATGCATCTGAGGGGGAAGGAAAATAAATATTAGCTAGAGACAGACATCTTAAAAACAGATGGAGCAGCACAGTCAACTCCGTCGCAGCCATTAAAAAATCCAAAGACAGCCGGCACGGCATGTGGTCTATCTCCCGAACGACTTGCAGAGTGCATGCACAGACCAGACAGTTAGCGTTTTTCTCCACTCTTCTGTACCTTCAGATACCAAAGGAGTGCCCACGTCGCTTTTAACTGAAGATCGGGTCAATCTAGACACGGGCGCTTTTCTGGTCAAATCGGGCGCTTAACGTATAATTGGCAGAATTCCCAAGCTTGGGAAATGTTAATGGAGGGTTCTGGAATGAAGTGGGCACTTTGCAGTATCTTACTGTGGTCACAGACAAGAGTAGAGCGGCAGGGCAGTCCTTAGGTTGTCCTGCCTCCAGCGAACGCTTCTGTGTGTCGTGGGCCTTGAGCGCACACACGCGAATGGGCACGGCAAGGCTGCACTCCGTTTCAGGATAACTCTATGAACTGAGGAGCTTGCGGCCCCTCGACCCAATAAGAGCGTCGGAGCAAGGCACTTGCTGACGCTCTATAGTTGAGGCTTCGGAGGCCTCGCTACTGCCACAGCAACAGAGCCGTTTGCGACAAAAAGTAGTTCTGGGCTTCTTCCTTTCTTTAACGGCAATTGAACTCGCGCGATTCCATCTTTATAGAAAAATAAGGAATAAATAATCAGAAATTTATGCGTTTGCAATTATATTTAAACCAAAAATCAGCAGAACCCATCCTTTGGGAATGATTATCTACGTTAATGCGAATAGCATCAAACGGTGCGGAGTTATCCGCGTTCGTCAGGTGGCCGGCACACTCTAGATACGCCAGCCCACTCTTGAGGCGATTCTAAATTTGTTGACACTTTCACAGCCCTGCGCACGATCTCCGCAGCCCAGCACGTGCGTTTGTGTCACTTAGGAAGGCGAGCAAAGCACGCGCCATACGCA
Source organism: Ixodes ricinus (assembly GCA_037355805.1). NCBI lineage: Eukaryota > Metazoa > Arthropoda > Arachnida > Ixodida > Ixodidae > Ixodes > Ixodes ricinus. The sequence continues at coordinate 21,449 of JAZHYW010063677.1, read as the reverse complement.
CAAACACTCAAAATGGTACCGACCAGACTTTCTGGCGTCTCAGCTAGTCTCAACCAACGGTACTCTAAACGGTTGTTTATATCTTTACCATAGGACGCGCTTTACAGCGCTGTCACAGCTACCGGTGCGCGCTGCGTTCGCCATGCACGGCCGCTAGCTTCACCCTCTCCCGCGCTCGGGAGAGGGTGATGTAGCGGCCGTGCTCAGCCTCACGAGAGCGGAATGAGCCCTCGTGCGACGCGGCACCGGTAGCTGTGACAGCGCTGTAAAGCGCGTCCTATGGTAAAGATATAAACAACCGTTTAGAGTGCTGAATGACTGCCTTCATAGCTCTGTGGTTAGCGCGTCTGCCTGCTGATGAAAGGGTCAACGGTTCGAATCCCAGCCGGCGCCGGTCTTTTTTATTTATTTATCGACCCGCGGCGTAAGAGGTTAGATAGCCAGATAGATACATAGATAGACGAAAAGTGCGTGAAGTATCCAAAGAATGCTATTCGCATTAAAAGGTGACTTCATATCCGTATTTGCTCAACATTTTTTTCTAGCGGCACTGTGGCCGTTGGCGATCACGGCCGTGCAATCGCCCGGCATTAGCATCCGTCCAAGATTTGAGGGTAAACAGAGTGTACGGTTGTAAACTGTTCCCTAAGAGCTCACTATTCTAGCGGACGGAAATGTTGCGGACGTGGACAATCATCCAAAGTCGGTTGGTTTCGCAGCAGAGGACCCTTGGCCAGCAGACAACGGCCGGTTTTTCCGGGCCTTGCATTTAGTGCAGCGACACACATGCCCCGTGACGTAGTGTCGCGTGCCTTGCTCCGATGCTTTCTTATTGGTTCACAGTGGCCGTAGACCCGCAGTTCGCCGTTACCGTGAAACGGAGTATGATGAGCACGTGCCAGAGGTTGGGCATCGAAAAGAGTGTCACCGCGGCAGGAACGCATGGCAGTTCACAATGCCTGTCGTAGTCTCCGCAGCGGAGAGAGCGGGACGCTTGGCGTTTGTTTCTTGCTTGCGATGCGGATGAGTGCTGACGGTGTCTTCTGGGGGCAGTGCTGGGAGGACCGCGAGGGCCGCAAGAACATGTCCAAAAACAACTCCAAGTCCCTGGCGACGCTGCGGCAGAAGCTGCGTAAGTACAGCAAGGACTACGAGGCGGACATCACCAGGTACCGAGAGAACCCCGAGGAGGAGGACGAAGAGCGGGACGAGGACGACGAAAAGGTGGGCCGGAGAGGTTGCGTCGCCCTCTGGGCAGACGTCCGCACTTTGCATGTTGGCCGTGTGGTCTCGAAACACTATGCGGCACGATTTCTGGGCTCTAGAAATTGGTTTAGGTGCCCTGTAAATCCATTCGTACAGCTTTGAGCGAGCTGTTATTTAGCTGACTATGATGTGGAACTTGTAGATAAAACGGATTGGACGCAAGTTTCGACGCATCATTAGCGTAATAACATTCCTTACGAGGATCTCTTTTAACTTCAGTAGAGACAGATCGCTGTGTCAAGTTTACGGCGCTTAGCCGAGAGCTGACCTCTGAGGGTCTTCCTGAGTTGGAAGTCAAGTTGTTTTGTGAGTGAATAAATTTACGTGTCTCACGTGCCCCATAACTAGGCTCCGTGTTTCGGATATATCCGAAAACTCAGAAAAACACCCGCGGCAAAATTTTGGTCAATTGGATTTATCCGATAAACTCCGAATATTTATGTGTCAATGCCATTCCCCCCAAACGGTGGAAAATAAAAGTAAAATATATATCTATATATTTTTTTCTTTTACAGTTTGACCAGCACAGAGTTAATGGTCCTGGGAACATTCCACCATAATTATCTTTCAAATCTCGGACCGATTGTCGAAAGGGTCTTGCCACTTGTCTCTTCAAGGTTGATTCAGGGCAACAGGTCGTTCGTTGTACATTCGGGCCACGACAAAAGCCACTCTTTGGTTTCCAGTTTGGGCCATGCGATTTGTGATTTAGGGAAAGGAAATTGTTTGTTTTAGTAACAGTGAAAGCTATATGAACCACAGGGATTGTATAAAATTGGGAAGAGGGGCAGTTCAAACTCTCTATTACCTCCTTAACCACTCCACCTCGCACTGCCGCGGGCTAGATTGATGGAATAGGATGGGATGACTACGAGCTTCCTAGCGACTACCCCGGGAGTTTATTGATTTTAAGGTATCGGCGTTTATCGAAACGCCACTTGTGTGTGACTTTTGTCGTGGATAAATTAGTATTGCCAATGGCAATGGCACCACCGCCAAATTCAACTGAAGATATTTCAATTGATACGAGCGCGTTTTATTTTTTATCTGGCATACGTTTACGTTCAGTTAATGGTTAATTATTTATTTATTTATTTATTTTTAATAGTAAACACAGCGAAATTAAACTCCGAATTTCGGAGAATCTGGAATAAAAAAATATAAACTCCGATAAACTCAGAATCTTCGGCAAAAAATAAACTCCGAAAAACACCCTCGAATTTGACGAAAAATAAACTCCGAAAACACGGAGCCCTACCCATAACGTAGGAAACATTATTCTCGAGAATTAAGATTTGCATGTTGGACTTGAAGGTGTTGTAAGACTGGAAAGGAAAAATATTTTCTTGAAAATTGCTTTCCATATACTGATAGATAACTTACTGAGGGCCCTTCGTACAGTGAGCTACAGATTTTGGTGGATAACAGAGTAGTAGTTTGTGCTGAGTTTTGAGTAGCAGACTCAATGACTTGTATGAGCTTTGCGCCAAATAAGGTTGGAACAGAATGCCGTTTACAAATGACTCTTTGTGGACGCAGATTTATTAATTCTATAAAGCATATTACAGTCAAACCCAAGTATATCGAACCGGTTTACATCGAATTATCCCTTATATCCAACAATTTTTGTGCACAGTAATGTTACAGTGATAATATATAGCAAAAACTATGGTTACATTGAACAAAAATAGCAGCCGCAACCGATATATCGGACTGCCAAGAGCGCCGTTTTGCTCTGCAAGCTGGCTTTCCCCCGACGGAAACGGCCGCATTGGGGGAAAGCCAACTTGCAGAGCACACTGGCTTTTTTTTTTTTTTAAACAACCGCGCCGGTCGCTTGGAAGAAAAAAAAAAGAAAACTTTTGCGGAGGGAGCGGGGAGAGGGTGCTCCGTGCTCCCTCTCCCTCTCCGTCCGCAAAAGAGCATATTATTTTTTCTTCCGGGCGGTTGATGCGGGCGCCTGGAAGAAAAAAAAAGCCAGCTTGCTCTGCTAGCTGGCTTTCCCCAACGCAGCCGCCTGCCTTAGGGGAAAGCCAACTTGCAGAGCAAAACGGCGCTCTGCAGGAGTAGGTGCTGCAACTTGGGCGTGCTCCGTGCTCTTGGCATAGTTCGGCGCTAATGCGCGAATATAGAAGGCAGCGGCCTCAGCATTTTGGAGTCCGTAGATAGCGTAGAAAAATATCATTATCGCGGATGTAATAAAAAAAAAAGCAGTAGAAGATGCAAGACTTTTATTGTGTAATATGTGAGCAGAAAGTGGATTTTTGAGAGTCGAATTCATTAAAACTTTTATATCGAATTACCCGCTATATCGAACTGGTAGACATTTTTTTGTGAGTTCGATATAAACGGGTTTGACTACTTCGTAAAGAAAATATAAATAAATGTAGTTCCTTACAGTATTCCTTTGATGAGGCATTGCTTTAAAGTGAAATGTAGAAAGTTATTTAGAAGTAAAAAAAAAAAGTGAATTCAGTACAACACAACTTTTGTGATTTTAGTTAAAAGAAAGGAAACAGACTCATAAGGGGTCCATAGGGGCTGCTGTATAAGAAAGCAGTCTCACTCCCCCCTTCCCAAAATTGTCACATTTGATGGGACAAAAATCTTTTGGTGCAAACAGCTGCATTCTGGTACGTCTTTGTTTTATTGTACGAGATGTGCTCGAGAAGACGGCATCTCGAAACTGTTTTGCATCCCTCAGACTTGCTGATGATCCTGGTGGCGATGAAATGATGTCTCAGATGCCTTCGGTTTTCAAAGGGATCTGTTGCGTGCATGACTTTTCAAGTAATGCTACGGGTCATAGAAATTTGAGCTTGGCAACTGCATTTTCAGACTCTGATGATGACGACGACATGAGCTTCAAGAAGAAGCCAGCTGCCAAGGTCGAGAAGGATGAACCCGCTTCCAAGTTCATGAAGGGCGGCTCTGACGATGAGGTGACGTCTTTATTCGAAACGGGCCACTGCAGTCGTGTCATTTCTTCTAAACTCCTCCTTTCTCTCAAATCATTTATATAGATAAAAAAATTTCACTCAAACGGCCACTATATTTACAGGCTAGACTTGGTTAGGGATTGATACAGTAAGTGATCATGTAACTAAAATTGCATGAAAACATGGAAAATTTTATTTTGAACTGGGCTTTCGGAAGCTTACGTCTGTGTTGGTCAGACATTTTGGTCTTCCCGCTGGTTGTAGTCCTTGACATCACTGGTTGTTGGCCACGTCAGGTTTTTCTAATGCTGCTGCTCCGCGGTGATGATGAGGGAGGAAAGCTGTAAAATGGCTTACATCAGTTTCTGGCATCACAGGGTTGGGGGAAGGAGGGGGCATAGGCATACCTTAGAATGGTCCTTTCTAAAGTTAATTTAGATGTGCCTCGTTATCAAGATTCTGAGGGGACATTTTGTATTGGCCTTTTGTGGCTTAAAGAAAACCAAATGTCTATTTTCAAATGATACAAAATTGTTTCTCTACCACTTGTTGGAGGTGTGGTTCTCTAATTTGAGAGTGTTAAGGCGTGTCCAAACAGGACACTTGAGAAATTGTGAGGTGACACAACTGAATAAAAAATTGTGGAAGTTGAAGGGTCCGGCAGTCCCATGTCTGTTTGAACAGCACCAAGCAAACATTCACGATTTTCCTTTTTGCTTCCTCCGCTTTTTGGTGACTTTGGTGCTCGTCAGACTTGACGTCACACGCCACCTGCCATTGCGGTCCATCTGTTCTGCCGGGCCCTCGTATTCTTGGTCATGTTCCTTTGTACCTTTGTGTTCGAAAACCTACCCGCATCCAGCGTCTCTCTATCTGTGTTATCACGTGGCACGACCCAGCGGACAGTAATTCAGATCTATTTGGGTAAGATTTGGAACACAGCCCTTCTCTTCCCCGTTTTTGGGACCTGGAGAGCAGCAGAGGCCTTGAGCGATTGACTGACAGCCAACAGTGCTTGTGAGTGGCTGTCCGGACCGATGTGTTGAGCATGCTCAAGGCCCCGTGTAGGACACGGGCGAGATTCCACGAAGGAAACTTTCCCCTGGCAAAAAAAAGGGGACGGAAGCAGAGCGCCGCACAATTTATGTCGGAGTCGTGTATCGTCTTACGATTTTTGAAGTATTCTGTTTGGACGGGCCTTTAGGCACACATGTCCTTGCAGTTCACTGGGTGTTGTAAAAGGCATTACACAATCGCGTATTTATGTGCCTCGGAGGCTGCTCTGACTTGAGCCTTCTTTCATTTTAAAGGCGTCCAGTTGCGTTTTTCGCCATTGTTTCTTTGGAGAACCTTGGAACCAGGTGGTTTGGCAGTGTCAAATTCCACGAGCTTCGGCATGCACTGTTAGCAGACGAAGAGCGGTCAACTTGGGTCGTCACTCCGGACGGTGTCTCATGGTTCACAGGGTTGCGACGGGTCATAGTTTGGGAGGCCTCAAGGCTCTCTGCTAGGGAGTGTAAAACGCAGCTGCTACCGGTCGGCATCGAGATGCGTGCCAGACGTTCCCGCTCTGTTGCAGGAATCGGACGACGACTCTATGGACTGGGGTTCCTCTGACGAGGGTGAGAGTTCTCTGTCCAGCGACGACGAGAAGTACGGCGGGAACCTGGCCATCAAGTTCCTCAAAAAGTGAGTGTATCTCGCCGACCGCTCGGGGCCGACACAACGGATCGACGACCCGGAAGAAAGGCGGAATGCGCGGCGATTTGCTTTGTGGTGGTTGAGGATGACCGAGAACATCCGGTGTGAGCGCCCATTCTGCACCGGAACGCTCCATCGCACTGTTAACGAGCGATTATCTAAGATGCGTTTAACAACTACGGGAACGCAGCAAGGGGCTTTGGTAGGAAAAGCGACGATCCGTTGGTCTATGCCTTTTGTGTGCAGGTGTACCTTTGTAGCCTAACCATTATTTCCACTTCCGGAAGCCGAGGGGGGGTAGCTGCTTTTACAAAAGCTCGGTGCATCCATGCCGAGCTCGTCGCGAAATCGACCCGACACCGGCAATGAGAGAAGGGCAGACATAGTCTTGAATTGCTTCGGCTTGCTCTAGCCGAGTTAGACGAAAATTCAAGCTACGAGACATCTTGGAAGTGCCGCCTTCAGACTTCCTTCTCCTAAAGCCAGGGCTCTGTTTAGAAATGGCCCGGACTGGTCAGAAGGGACCATTATCGTATTTTCGGGCCGCACCTTGTGTGTAGCCTCGTACGCAGCACGCCTCGAAAAATTGCTGCTTTATTAGAGTACAAAGCTTGTATACAGTCAAATCTCGATATAACAAATTTCACGGGACGGCTGAAAGTTGTTTTTTACTCTGAAATACTATCGTTATAGTGAATAACTCAGAGTGGCACTATAATAAGCAAATTGGACGAAAGAAATTGCCTATCTCTACAATAAGACGAAGCTTGGTCATTTCTGATCAAAAAGCATTATACGTGATGAACGCTGAATATTTATTAGAAGAAATCTGGTATCTTTTCTGGTGGGTGCAACACATTGGCACAGCTTCCAAGGAACATGCGCAACTTGGCTATGGCACTTGGGATATTGGACATGGAGACGGATTCTTCCTATAAGGGGTATTCACTGGACGACATACTTGAGGGGCGATGTTTAGGGCACATGCCTCGGAATGAGCCCACATTAATAGGCTGCTAAGACCGGTAGTCGTGATAGTGTGGAATGCGCGTGGCAAAAGAACTGTGGAAGCTCACCTTTAGCATGTGCTCACCAGCCGCACACACAGCTATGGCCGCAAGTGAATACTCCACACTGATCTGCGGGCGCTGCATCCGCGCCTTCAACTCTCTGGGTGTCCACCATCGCTGCTCTCTTTTTCTCTTCTCGGGACGTTTGTTCAGAAAGTTGTGGGTCGTTGGTTCTGCCGACATCCATGCTGCATCGATGCACTGCACGTAACCCTCGAATTCCTGAAAGGGTCTGCAGGCAAGCTTCCCGGTAGCTTTGCTTCACAGTTCGCCTCGCATTGTGTTTGTCTGGGTGCTCGCCTACCTTTTCTTGGACTGCCGTTTTCAGAAGGCCCGTGTTCAGAATGAACTCATTATCAGAAAATCAAACTGCAGCTAACGGCACCAGAAAGTTGGCAAAAAGCCTCACCGGCCAACGTACTGTATAGATTATGAGATTAAACCTTAGCGGCCCAGTGTGCATCTGCTGCATGCCAGGGTTTGCTGAGGACGATGGTTGTTCGGTCTTGGAAGCCGCCCAGTGGCAGAAGCCGCCAAGTAGCGGGAACACTCTGAACCTTTTCATTAAATGTTTAGGAAAGAGATTGGTAATATTGAGGTGTCTGCAACATACAAGAGCGGCTAAGTACATTGTTCCGATGTATTTGACATTTTTAAATTCACACTACTGAAATATTTTTACATTGAAACGATAAGAAATCGGAAGGTCTTTTTGAAATTTTTGAAAGTCTGAAAAGTTTGTTAGCCCGATGTTTGCAATAATGAGATTTAACGGCAATACAGAAACCATAATGTAATCTGTCGTTCCCCAAATCACTCTTTTCCTAATGAATGACCTCGTGAGAATGAATTCTCGTACAGCCTGCACCAGGCACGTATCCAGGGGGGGGGGGGGGACCATGGGGCTTGGGTTCCCCCACCCGAAATCTTCCATTTTGCTGGGGACCTCCTCTCCCCCTCCCCCTCATACAGCATTTCGTCATGGGCGCCCCCCCCCCCCCCCCCCCCGAAACAAAATCCTTGGCTACGTGCCTTGTCTGCACTGTGTAAAATTTAAACTTTGGAACATGCTAAGTCGGCGGACCGGAATATATTGTACTCTCTCTCGATAAATTCAAAATTTGCTATACTTTATTATTTGTGGTCTGTGGGCTGCAGGGCCGGAGGCAGACAGGATCGAGCAGAAGGAGCAGCGTCGGCGGGAGAAGAAGCGTGAGCAGAAGGACAAGCGCAGGGACGACGACGAGGAGGGCTGGGAGGAGGTCAAGGGGGCGTGCCCCTCATCATGGTGAGGGAAAGGTCCAAGGCGCCGTAACTTGTTGCAGTTTACGTGATTGAGCGGCACTTCCTAAGTTACATTGAAGCTTCAGTAAACAACTTTGTTATGCGTTTGGACTGACTCGTTTGCTTAGTTCAGTTGCGGGTACTTATCAGAAGTTGGCCATCTAATACACATAGGCACAATGATTTAGTCTCATGCCTGCTGTCACTGCTTCAGACTCTGCTCTGAGGAGCAGAGAGTGGAATCAAGAAGGCACGGTGCCGATGTCATCTCGCTTCAGAAGGCCGAACCGTGGGTCGGTAGTCACGTTAAATGTCGACGCGTGGGATGTTTTGGAAGTCATCGGAACGTAACTTGTTACATTTTACGAGGGCCAGTAACTATAATTGGACACATACAAAAGAATGTAAGTTTATTTGTGACTCGATTACATTTCAGCTCTAGGAGTTGTAACTTGAGTACTCTTAAAGAGAACCTTCTTCGACTCTATTTTGCAGTTGCAAAGTGAGGAATTAGATTTATGCTTACTTTGTGAGCTCATGGGCAACGTATTGGGCGGTGAAATGGTTTTGCAAGTGATACACACCTTCAGAGCACACAGAGGCCAAAAAAAGTGCTCAGAGTACGTTTCTTTTTTTTTTTTTTTAGGCATGTTTTGTTATATTTAATATTCTTGGAACTTAAACATTTCCGTACAAATGAAGTTGTTTAAATGTAAGGCTGTAGGCGAGCTGGTCGTGGTCAAACATCCAGAATATTCCGAGGCTCAGATTACTTAGGGGTCAATGCAAACACATTAGACGTCTAGGAATGACCCCCTGTTAAAGCTCTCTGTTGCATGCTTATTGTCAGGGTTTGGTTCTTCGTTCGTATGGAACCACTGGAATTTCTGACAGCCATAGAAAAGGCAAGGCAGCGGTCGCTGCCTCTAGTAGACAAGGACACATTTGTTTATCCACTGCCTCTTCCAATCGCAGCTCGAGACTGTGTTGTCACCCTTCACCTCTGTGCAAGGAGCTTAACTTTTTGGCCTTACAAGGCCATACAAAGCCAAGGTTGCTAGAGCTCGGCTGTCTTTTGTTGACGGCCATTTCCCTTCTCCTCCTGCAGGAAAAGCCCAAGATGTTTGCCAAGGATGCAGAGATCAACCATGCGGTGGTGCTCAAGAAGCTGAACGAGATCCTGGCAGCCAGGGGCAAGAAAGGCACGGACCGGTCTGAGCAGATTGAGCTGCTCAGCGAGCTACTGGCCATCTCCCAGGCACACAACCTGGGGCCAGGCTTCCAGCTCAAGATCATCTTTGCCGTCGTGTCGGCCATCTTCGACTACAATCCCAACATCGCCACCTGCATGAAGCACGACATGTGGCACAAGTGAGTGCACCCCTGCCAGGAAGACAGACGTTGGAGGGGAATCTTTGAAGAGAGGACCGTGACGGTTCGGTTGGGTTCAACCCTTGCGGTTGCGGGAAGCCGAGCTAATATTGCGATCACATTTTACTCTTCCTGCCATGCAGATGCTGTCACTAGTATGGTCGAAGGACGAGACGCTAACCCTGCTTCGTTATTTGCTGCTCTCTTTTTGTGATAGACCTCCACGTGCCTTGCCGAAAAGTAGAGGCATGGAAAGGCGCATTACCGATGAGACTTCATGAATGTTAAGGGCTGAGCCCGAAGACAATTTGGCGAAAGAGAAAATCCTTTTAAGGTTTTTTTAATTAGTTCCTGGGACAAAGAATTATTTTTTATTTTCTTGCGAGTACTGGTAGCATTCAATTGGACTCTAAGGCAGGATGTTATAAAAAGATACAAAAGGAACTGCGGTTGGCGACGAATTTCTTGGGCGCCGATAATTCGGACTTGTTTAATATTTTAGACCTAAAGGAGGAACCGTGACCTACCCGATAGAAATAGTTCATATTCACGACCGATGTTTCGGACAGCTTAAAGTCCGAAAGTTAGGTTTTACGGACAAAATCTTTGTGAGCGATCAGCGGGAAACACCACCGAGAATACACCATTGATTCTATGTTGGCTGCACATGGATTGGCTTGGTTTGACATTGCTACTTGAGTTCTGCTAAGTCCTACTGCTAAGTGACGCTATGCTTCGACTTTTTTTTCCCCTCTAGCTGCGCGTCATTATCATCATCGTTGTTACCATTTTGTTTTATTCCTTCCCCTTCTGCAGTCGTGGACTCGCGCCTCTCATCTCGTCTCGGTGAATCGTGTTTATGGACTGCGCTAGCTTGGAGGTCATGGCCCCATCTGTTCTTCCGTCACCGCGAAGCGTCGCTAAGAAGCGCGGAGAATACTGGACCATAACGCTAGAAAAGAATGCAGTGATTCTCAAGCTAATACACCAACTCATGTTTACAAACAAACCGGAGCGCCCGGAGCGCCCCTAGCGGACGCCACCGGCGCCGCGCATGCGCGATGGGGGTGTGGGCAACAAGCGCGCCGTCGCCCATAAACAAACCATTGAAACGCGATGTTATCGGCGTCAGTGTGAGTCCCCCTGCCCTTTTTCGCAATCGAATTGTTGATTCTACGTCTTCCTGGCAATGTCTGACTACATGAGCAGCGTCAGCGAAATTAACGAGGCTCGTTACACCGCGAAACTTCGAGTGAATAATCTGACATGCGGCGATTCATTCCGCGTGGACGCCGCAGAATGTACGCTAAAGCCTGATTCACCTGATGAGATTTCGCTCGCAATTTTCAGTCGCGACGTCGCTCGGGCTGCAAAAGCGTGAACCGTAGCTGAGATGGTCGACGTCAATACTGAAAATCGCAAGCAGAATCGGACCAAGTGAATCAGGCATAACAAGTCGGTGATGGCCGCTGGTAACAATAATCAACATCTCCATGTATCTACTGTTTACGAAGAGCCTGCTTACCAACCTTTATTTTAAGTCTTTTGAGGCCTGCACTTACTTCTTATCGCAAGGACCGGGCCAACTTTTGGTCTACGGGCCGGCGTCGTCTAAGAGAGCAGACGACAAGCAGAAACGTTTGAAAGAGCAGACGACAGTTTGAACGATCAGGCGGCCGTTTGAACTTGAAGACGCACTGAACGTAGTCCGCAGGTGGTCCGCACAACTTGACGGTTTTCTGGCGTTCATGTTGGAACAAAACAAATAAATCTGATGACCACAAGTATCCGTGAATTCAACCCAAAGTGCTTCCCGCCCAAGCAATCGTTGTCCGACGGCGTCTGCTTTTCCCTTTTCCCGGCACATATCCAGATTCTCGGACGAACCGAGCACGTGAAAACTGACCTTCAAACCTTTCTCGACACTTTTGGTACGGCCCCAGTCGCGGCGTTTTGACGATAAGGCAGGTTTTTGTCTGATTCCTTTCAAAACAACGCAGGAATACACGTCTGGCATGGGGACTTCTGCCCACAGCCCCAGACCGGAAGTGCGACCGGCGCGCCACCACCGCGCCGTGACGTCACAGAGATGAGTTCGTGTATAGAAGGTGACCGAATGCAAGCGGAGGCGTAACCTGAAGCAGGGCACTATTGACGTCTTTTCTAAGCCCGCTTAGACGTAATAAAGGCAAGTTTTTTAATCTGCCGATTTTCAGACTGCTCTATTCTTTGGACTTTTTTTCTTTGGTCCCTGCCAAAGTCCGAAAAATCGGTCAGTGAATGTAACAGAAAAGGGGTAAGGGCACTGCACTGCAAGCGTAACTACCGAACAGAAATGCGCTTCAAAGGGGGTGACTAAACTCTGATGTTGTTTCCAAAATGACAACGGTTTCCAAGAAGCCTGTTTAAATCACTGACGGCATCTGGAAAAAATGACGTTTTGAATGCAATGGTTCTACACGTAGGTTTGATCGACGTCGGGTTATGTTTGTATCCACAGAAGGCTTGATTGCACATTTTCTGTAACAATTTACATTGGATTTGAGCTGGCGAAGTATTGCTTGAGGTACCCCTTCGGCACGTTGCAGATGTGAAATCGAACTCTACCACTCGAACGTCCTGTGGTGCAGGTGCATGGAGCAGATCGACCTGTGCATCAACGTGCTCATGGAGAACAGCAACATCTCTCGGTCGGAGAGCACGTGGCCGAGGGAGTCCGAGTCCCTGACGGCCCCTCCCTACCGTGTGCGCGGCTGCATTTCTCACCGTCGTGGAGCGCATGGACGAGGAGTTCACCAAGATGCTTCAGGTGGGCGCCGCTTGCTTGCCTCGACTTTTGTATCACTGCCAGACTGTTTCGAGGTGGCGAAGACATTTGTGTCGAACGTATTATGGGAGAGGTGGCGAGGGAGAGGCATTCACTCTTTCTCGCGTAAGCTGCAACGTGGTAGCGCAAGTGTGCAAATAGCCCACTTCTGGTTCTGAACTGGACGGTGCGTTTTGTAGTACAGTTGAACCTCGATCTAACGAACCTCGATCAGTGAAATTCAAAATTAAACAATATTTTTTTTTCGTCACCCTATCTTGCTTCCATTGAAGTATTGTATCTTTGATTTCGTGAAGCAGGAAAACACATAGTGCGCCAATACTATGCTGCAGACATTATTTTGAAGGGCGGCAAAAATAAAAAAATAAACTTAGCTTCAAAACGAGACTAATACGGCGGCCGTCCGCCATGTTGAAAATGTAGTAGAATCGCTCAAAGTACGGCTCGATTTTGCATCTTTAGCGCAATTCGGAAGCCGCCGGGACCATGTAAATCTTTTTTTTAAACATATTTTCTCAGTGAATTACGGGCTGATAATTACAGAGGAGGTAGTTTTTGGAATATACAATCCAAAAAAGTGATTTTCTGAAAATCAACTTTTTCATGATTTTTCGGTTTTCGATTTTTGCTTTCCCGATCTCGAACGGCGTTTTTGTGTAGTTCATACTTTTTGTTCTCGCGGCCCCATAGAGCACGGGTTATTTCCGAGCAGTGGTGCGCTGCGGAGAAGCAACGCCCATAGAGCTCGCTTCTGCGGATGTTGCTTCTCCGCAGTGCTCCGGTGTCTCGGCTAATGGTCCACAATTGACAACTTTTTAGAGCAATAGCTGTTATGGGCTCTTCCCACCACCAAAAGATGGTGTCCGTTGTTGATGTTGTAGTTGATGGTTTAGTTGATGATGTAGTTGTGGATGATGGTGTAGTAATTGATGTTGTAGTTGGTATAGTAGGGCGTACGGTGTCCGTTGTCTATGTTGCCAAATCCTTGAAAAGATGGCTCGCCGCCCGCAAAAATTGAACTTGGGTTTGCTGCGTGCGAAGCGGAGGCATTACCACTGAGCTACTCAACGGCGTTAAAGGTGTACTCCGGCGATTTTTTGAGCTACCCCAACTTAACTGTATTTTCGTAATCACTGGCGTTTACTCTTCCCTGTATGCTATTTCGTACCGCGAAATTCAGAACAGTTTTTGTGAAATCGGCAAGTGAAAATGATGCCAAAACAAACATTCGAATATACCCACTCTTTTAGCAGCGTGACGTCAGGGGAAGGCAGGCTTGCAGGTCGAGCGGGCAGTCTCAAAGTGGACTATGCTGAGCATTTGATATGTGGTGCTGTGCAGGTGCTGGAGCGAGCTTCCATAGCATTCATTTGACATTATGAAGGCTTGTAATCAGTTAGGAACAGAGTCTACAGTCCAAAGAGTGAACCCCTGCCTTCCCCTGTTGTCACTTTTTTATTGTTAGAGACTTGCTTTGAAACACACGGTGTGGACCAAAATTGTAAATGTAATAACATTGCGAAAAATATTTATTTTGGCCCAATATTTGGGTCACTATTTCAGCCATGTTTGTTTGTGTGTTTAGCAAATTTTCAGTCAAATCGAGGACTATGAAGAAAATGCCGAACAACCCATCTTATGCACGTTTGCAAGTACGGCCTCCAGTCGCTGGGTGCGCTTGGGCAAGCCATAATCCGATTATGACGCCTTAGCAAGGTGTCATAATCGGGTTAGCTTGGGGCCACAGGAGCAAGATGGCAGCACCCAGAAACCATACTTGCAAACATGTATAATACAGTAGACTCCCTTTAAGACGAACACGAAGGGACCTTGAAAATTTGTTTGACTTATCAGATGTTCACCTTAACAGAAGTGCCCTAATATATCATGCTGGGCATGTCTACATTGCTGTTGACCAATGAACACAGAATGAAAAAGCCTACAATGAAGAGATACTTAAAAAGGGACATTTATTTGGCTTACCATAACAAAAGAAGAAAAAATAATGTTTCACACACCACTGGTGGGGGAACCAATCCATTCTGTGATTTTTGACTGCCGCCTCCTCTGTGCAAATCGGTGTCCAGCAATGAAAGACGACATGTGGCCCATGTTCCTGGGACACATCTCATTATTGAACCTTAATCGCCGTCATCACGTCCATCAGGCTCCTTGTCCGACGCCTCCTCCCAAAGGCAGTAGTCTTCACTGTCGTCGAGCGCATTTGAAATCCCGCACTTCTTGAAAGAGCGAGCGACAAGCGTGCGCCGACGCAGTGAAAACCGGGCGCGGCGCATTACTCTAAGCGAGTAACCCAATGTCGGCTCGCCAAAGTTCTCATGCAGCAGCTCGATATTTATGGCGAAGTGCCGTTCGCGTTGCTCTTTTACAAAGTTACGGCGAGGTGCCGTTCACGTTGCTCTTTTACAAAACCGCTGAGACTTCCCTCGACGTCAGCGAACGCGCCATTCTTTGGGCTCCTAAAGCTTCTTCTCGTTCCGTTGCACGCGAACAGAACTTGCTTGTGTCGTCTTCATCCGCGAATGCTGCCCTCATTTACGGCGAATTGTCGTCCGGCAGAACTGTTTCCGATGTCTTCCGCAACCAAAAGAACTTTTCTTTTGTAAGCGACCGACGACTGTTTTCGCACCGACGCCATTGCCGAGCCCGACTGTGTATGAATGGTGGCGCCTCGGACATTGTGAGTTTAATGATGATGATAGCTGTTTTGAGCGCCATAGTGCTTCGAAACCGAAACTACGTCAAACAGCGTTAGATCGCGCCTCATCAAAACTGAAAATTAGAAAAAAAAAAAAAAAACTTGTATTATATGCGGTTTTTTACGGTACATCTGACATACACCTCGGCCGGCGCAATGCGCGACGTCGCCGTCGGAGCAATGCCTTCGCGAAGGGGACCTGTGAAAGTTCGAGTTATCCAAAATGCGCGCGCAAAGCGGTTCCTGTTAAACAATTTTTTTTTGCATTGCGTCTATGGGAAACCAACCAAATGTTCCTACTTTGTTCGTCATATCCGAGAATTCCGCTTAAGCGAGTTCGCCTTAACGGGAGTCTACTGTAAAGGGTTTTTGTTGTACGCATGCAATCTTTGGAAAAAAAAAAAAAGTTGATAGTAAAATGTTGTTGTAGCACTGTCATTGCCAAGAGCTTGTGCTGGGAGACTCGCTTTAACGCGCTCCTGAACAACAAACAAAAGCATTTGGAACAAAATGGTCAGATGTCCATTTTGTTCCGAACGCATCTATGCACCTCACGGCAATGTTCTTAGATCTATCAGCTTACAAGCTCCACTGCAAAGAGCGGCATTCGAAATCGGTTGTACTTTGTTGCCTGCACGTGAGCAGGTGTGGGTGGATGGTGTTCCTAGCGCCACTGGCATCAACAACTCCACAGATCCACGGATAACGAATAAAGACCGTTTTCTAATGACACTCTTTTTGCACTGACTTTTGCGCAAACTTTATGTTTAATATAAAAACCGAGATAGAATTCCTTTCTGCCCAAGGTAATCTGCATCCAACATTCCACTGATTCCACAGCTTCTGCCCATCAGGCCGGCTGACAGTGTAGCGAGCACACGCACCACGGAAAGGCGCCGGGCATTCTAGGAGCTTTTCAACTGACTTTGATCTAGTAATGTTGACCCACGGTGCGTGAAAGCGACGCCGATGCCCAACGACTTTGCCGTGACATGTCGCAGCTATTGCTCTGACTCTACTGTGGATTAACACAGGAGTGCTCATTTTGTTTTGGATGAACACACTTAATCTTTGTTTTGAGGTGTCATGTGCTGTCTAAACAGTCCACGATAGACAACATTTTTGAGGCATGAGTACAGTAGACTCCCTTTAAGACGAACACGAAGGGACCTTGAAAATTTGTTCGACTTATCAGATGTTCGCCTTAACAGAAGTGCCTAATTATCATGCTGGGCATGTCTACATTGCTGTTGACCAATAAACACAGAATGAAAAAGCCTGCAATGAAGAGATACTTAAGGGACATTTATTTGGCTCCATGCCCAAAGAAGAAAAAATAATGTTTGACACCACTGGTGGGGGAACCGATCCATTCGGTAATTTTTGACTGCGCCTCCTCTGTGCAAATCGGTGTCCAGCAATAAAAACGACATGTGGCCCATGTTCCTGGGACACATCTTATTATTACACACCTTAATCACTGTCATCACGTCCATCACACTCCTTGTCCGACACCTCCTCCCAAAGGCAGTAGTCTTTACTGTCGTCGAGTGCATTTGAAAATCCCGCACTCCCGGCGCCTCCTCCCAGGGCAGTAGTCTTCACTGTCGTCGAGCGCATTTGAAATCCCGCACTTCTTGAAAGAGCGAGCGAAAGCGTGCGCCGACGCAGTGAAAACCGGCCGCGGCGCATTACTCTAAGCGAGTAACCCAATGTCGGCTCGCCAAAGTTCTCATGCAGCAGCTCGATATTTATGGCGAGGTGCCGTTCACGCTGCTCTTTTACAAAGTTACGGCGAGGTGCCGTTCACGGTGCTCCTTCTGCCTGAGATCGCTGAGGACTTGCCTCCAACGTAAGCGGCCGCGCTGCGGTCTGCTGGGCTCTCAGCTTCTTCTCGTTCCGTTGCCCCGCGATCAGAGCTTGCTTGTGTTGTCTCCGTCCGCGAATGCTGCCCTTATTTACGGCGAATTGTCGGCGGGCAGCACTGTTTCCGATGTCTTCCGCAACCAAAAAAAACTTTTTTTTCTTTTTGGCAGAGACGTGAGCCGCAGCCTTGTGATTGTCGCGCCGACGCCTTGTTGCCCAGAGCATGATTGTGTGCAAAAGGTGGCGCTTCTCGAGACATTTGAGTTTAATGATGATGAGGAGAGCTGCTTTGAGCGCCATGCTGCTTAGAAACCGAAACTACGTCAAACAGCGTTAGATCGCGCCCTCACCGAAGCTGAAAATTAGAAAAAAAAAAAAAAAAAAAAACTCGTGTTATATGCGGATTTACGGTACATCTGACACCTTAGGCCGGCGCATTATGCGCGGCGTCAGCCGTGGTGCAGTGCCATCGCGAAGGGGAGCTGTGAAAGTTCGGGTTATCCAAAATGCGCGCGCGAAGCGGTTCGTGTTAAACGATTTTTGCATTGCGTCTATGGGAAACCAGCCAAATGTTCTTAATTTGTTCGGCATATCCGGGAATTCAGCAAGCGAGTTCGCCTCAACGGGAGTCTACTGTAGAGTTTATCTCCCCTTACATTTCACTAATGTTTCATGCACGCGATTAGTAGGCCCGTGTAAGAGGAAATCATAAAATATCCGCCTTGTCTGCGTAGCCAATCCATAAAAAGAAAATCATAATTTCATTTTGCATCAATATACCTGTCGGGACACGGTTATAACGAAGTCGGTTATATCGAAATAGCGGCTACAGTGAAGCAATCACGAATTCCCAATCACTTTTGCACATCGTAAAATCCGACGTCGGTTGCATAACAAAAAAGCGTATATAACAAAGTGATTTCCGATCCCCGTTGACTTCGATTATTAACCGAAGTTTCGAGGTACTATTTAGATAAATGTTTTAGATAATTCAAAATTCTGATGATTCAAACAAATGTTGCTTGTGACTTTCTGGGGCTTGAATTGATGAGAGTCTACTGTATTCTTAGTCCTGCGACCTGCGATGCCTGAAAAGAAACAACGGTCCAGAACAATTCTAAAATGCGGCAGCACGCTATAATTAAACAGCAAGGGTGGGTTCTATGACACATGTGTGGCGACTTTCTTCTTGCTGGTCACTCTCTTACTGCGCGTGACCTCCACCTCCCCTTGGAATCATTTTAAGGTGGGTTGCCTTCTCAGGGTTGCGACGCCCACTCCGCCCGAGTATGTGGAGCGTCTGAAGGACGGAAGAATGTGTGCCGCATCATGAGCGCCTCCAGAGCTACCTCGAGGCAGAGGCTCTGCCTCGGAGCTCTGTCGCATCTACCTGCGCCGCATCGAGCACCTCTACACAGTTGGGGCCTTGCTGGTTTGCCTGCGCCCAGGGGGTGGGCGGTGGGGGGGTGCATGACAGCTACGACGTTTCAGGAACTTCCAGTCCCTGAAATGCCATGCTCAGCCCCCTGATTTGTGATGTGCAGAGTGTAAGCAGGGTTGCAACACGGTACACTCAGGGGCTATAACAAACAATGCTGGGTTGACATACTGTTTTGCTTTCCAATGTCCGATAGCATTTGCTCGCTTGATGGCAGGCATTTCTGCATGAATATGTGTTTTACCACTCTGTAGTGTGTGGCCAGTAGTTTCTCAAATAAAAAATGTGCATATTATCCCGAGGTTTCAGGTGTTGAGGTGTGCCTGGTGTGTGGCGGGCCCCCACAGTGCTCCTCTGACTTTCAGTGAACTCTGTTCAGCAGTTCATTAGCTCTTACGTGAAGTACCTCGGCCAGACTCAGTCATGGCAACCAGCCAACCTGTAGCCAACGTGCTGCATGGGTCTTCGCTGCTGTGCATTTATTATTGCCATTAGAATGCAGTCTTGTGATCTAGTAACGCTTGTTTCGTAAAAAAAAAATGACTGTAAAAACGGCGCACAGAATGGCGCAGTGATACAGGCCTACAGTTGGCTGAACCGTAGTGAACTGATTGCATTCCCAATATCGCGGCTGTTTGGGCTTTGCCAGAAATGGAATAATTAGGTTCGATTATGAGTCAACTGCGCCCTCCAATTCAGATTTACCTGGTGAATAGTTACGACCTACAATTGTGTAATCAGGTATTATTTTGACAGCTCTTTGAGATTAATAGTGTTTTATGTCTCTAGTACACCTTAGCACGGGCGTGCTAACGTGGCTCTTGCTCAGGGTCAGCAGCACAAGCTCTCATGCATTGAGAGCAGCCTGGCGGCGAGCTCGCGGCTGGCCTTTGCTGCGGTACAACATAAAACGGAGTATAGGGCACGTTCCTTCACTTTGAGATTGCCAAAACACAATGGGATTTGGCAATGATTTCTACTCAGTGATGATGGCACGTAGAAAGTAGATCACCATTTCGTGGCACTGAGCCGGGCGCCGTTCTCGTCTGCACAGTTTGATGCCAGCGTGCTGGCACGCCGACAAAGACGGTGAGGCGGCGAAGAAAAAGTCTGCCGAGCGCTCCAGCGACCGAGAAGCCGGTTGCCGCTGAGCCGGCTCCAGCCGAAGCCGAGCCCGCGGCCGAGAACGCCGACAGGCCCCGGCCGTTCCCCCCGACAGAAGCCCGGCCGACACCGGCGGCGGACGTGCCCGGCCGAGGGTGAGGACGGAGGGGGTCCACCGGGCAGAACGGGTGGCTCCCGATGCGCTCCACGCTGAACAGCCTGGGACGGTGGGCCTGGCCTGCAATGCAGCTCCTGCTGCCAGGGACCTGACACACGGACCGGATCCGGACGCAGGCCATCCTGTGCCATCTGCCACCATGCCTGCTGCATGACAACTGGTGCCGGCCAGGGACCTGATGCTTATGTCCCTGCCGGGAAACATCCAGCACCCGGACGTGCCCGCGGTGACCGCCTCTGGTGCTGCTTTCATGCAGTTGTGTCGCCACAGTCGCTGAAAGGGCGAGATTGGCAGAAGGGGGTTCAGTTGTCCTCAATCTTCCTGGCTTCAGCCATCGTCACCTGCCGTCTCATCTTGTCCCTGGCTATGTATGTGTACAGTGCAGACTGGACAGCTTATGTGATGGTTTCTAGAGTTTCTAGACTGGAAACTGAATCAGCTTCTAGGTCCAAATGCAACAGTAATCAGTTGCAGGTTGAAATTTCAGGTTTTCTCATTATGCGTTATAAATAGGTTTTATGTCATTGAGGATGGGTCAGTGGAATGAATAATTGTCTTCAGATGATATTTTAGATATTGATCATTTAAGGTTCTACAGTAAAGAAAAGCTATATTTTCGGCAGACTTGCGTAGTTCCCCAGTATCGTGTCTGTGGACAAACAAACGCCGACAGAAAACTCCAGACAGTTACCGCCATCTGTGGCGGTGGCGGCAGCAGAACGCCGGCAAGCAGGTTGTCTGGTTGTCGTCGTCGTTCATGGATGATAGCTGAGGGAGCCTTTCCACTCTGGTTTTCACCAGAAGTGGAAAAGGCTACAATTTTCTAGGCATCATCTAGAGAGAGTCGTCCTTGGTGGTCACACTAGACAACATCCTTGAGGCCATCCTAGACATCTTCAACGGGTGTGTGAGTTGTCCTAGAAGTCAGACTTGGGTTGTCCTAGACGTCCCCTCGCCGTGATCCTCGAAGACTGTCCTCTCGTTGGCAGACTCTTGAGGTCAGTCTCAGAATCGTCCTCAGGCATCGTCCCAGACATTGTAAAGATAACAGCCACGCTGGCTCCTCATCTTCACGTGAAAGTGGCAGACTCCTTGTTTTTTGCTTTAGTGTACATTCCTAAAGAGTTGAAAAAGTTTTGTTAGTGGCAGGAAGCTAAGCTATCACCGGCACAAACTATTGTGGGCATAGCTAAGTATCGTGGCGTTCTCATTGCTATGTGGCTGCTGACTTCAAATATAGCCCCGTTGATGCGCATTTCTCTCTCGGGCCAAGCCTCCGGAGCTAACGCTGGGCTTTTGAAGTGCACGCCGTAGTTGGGGGTACGGGAGTGGTGTGTGGAGGGCGTTGGGCTGACCTCCGCTCTGTTTCAGATCATTGCTGGGCACTGGTGGCTCAGCCTGTGTGCCTGGCCATTAGCATCAAGAAGCTGCCATCAGACACTGGACAGCTCAGACGGCGACCGTGCCAAGAAATGCTGGCTCGGTGGGAAGCCTGCTGGTGCACCTGCTTGGATTGCTGGATGATGGGTGCGCCAGGCCTAGGTTAAACACGGCGGACGTTTTGATACTTTGCCCGCTCTGATGCAGTAATGTGTGAGCCACCGGGCAGTTCAACTACCGTATAGGGCAGAGGTGACCAGGCTGACCCGACCTAAGAGCCGCAAACAAAACCACGAAACTTCAGAG
>JAZHYW010063676.1:0-52362 GCA_037355805.1 Ixodes ricinus | reverse complement strand
TAAGAATCGCTTCTTACTCCGGCAACCAAGTGTTGTAAGAACTGCTTCGCGCGGCGATATGAACAATGCGTAAAACATACTTTTTTCTTGAAGTGAAAACGAGTTATAGTAATTCTGTGACATCTACATCTTACCGAATTTTTGCGCTGTTTTCGGTGTGCCTTCGAGATGTGGACTCCAGGTAACCGCAGAAACGCAGAGACAACGCTGGATCAGTCAGGCTCAAGGCCGGCTCAGACACTTGCGTTTGACAGCGTTGCGTCGAGAACCGAAAAGAGAGTCACCGGCACATCTGTGCTTCATATGAAGCGTGGAATCCAATTCAAGGAATCATCTTGGCACGTGATATAAGCAGCAGGGATGTCCTGGTTTCTCGCAGCCGCAACGCAGTCAAACACAGTCAAACGCAACGCAACTGTCTGAACCAGACTTTAGATAAGCGAGAATCAAACGTTCGCGGGAGCTTGCGCGCGTTGAACTGTGCGCAACTCAGTTTGTAGCTATGCACGGCAGCCACGGGATGGCGCTTCCGAGAAAGCTTTGCGGAAAAGCTCTAGTTTTTCGTGCAGGGGCTGTGGATTGGGCATAGCGAAGCCTAGGTGGCTTAGGCCTTAATTCCTCTTTCGGTCCCTCATTCATATATCACGTTGACCTGGAAACATTCGAAGCCTGAAGACTCCATTGGCCACTCGACGACGAAAGCATGGACGCTGAAGAATGCCCCGACGACTGCCTGCCGGAGGTGATGACTGTGCAGAGAAGCAAGCCGTTGACTCCGGTCATCCCCGACGTTGTGGTGAACATCTTCACGGTGGCCGTGGTCATCTTCGTGTCATCTGTGCTTCTCGTAATCGGGCTCTCGTTCGGCAAGGAGGTCGAACGGGGCCTCAAGGCGCTGCTCGGAGAACTGCAGGACCTCGCGCTCCCGAGAAGAGGGAAGCCCCTTTTCACCCCGGCTGTCCCACCAGTAAACGCTTGAACTGAATATAGCCTCTATGGGTCGAATAACGTGTCAGCTCCGTTGGACTAATAAATCTGTGCATTCACATTCGCGCTAATTACGCCACCTCAAAGATCTGTGAAAACACCTCAACATATGGCGCCACAGCAAGCACCGCCAAACAGCTAGGCATTTCAGTAACCTAGCTCATATAGTTACGGTGTTGCTAGCTCCATACGGCGTCTATTGCACACGCCGTTGCTCAGTATTGTCTACCAGGTAACAAACATTTTTTTAGCGTAAGCCACACTGGCCGAGGTTGAGCAGTTTCGCGTGGCTCCTGGAGAGCCGTGTTGCGCATGCGCGAGGAGCAGTGATGGAACGGGCAGGACTGGTATGGCGCCTTGGTCAGTCCCCGATGCACGCGCCGCGCGCATGTAGCCGCTCAAGATCATGGCTCGCGCTATCCGGTTGTTCTGGGCGGCAGCAGATGGCAGCTTGGTTGCTTGATACATTACAACACGGCGCACAGCTGGCCAAACCAACGACAGGCATCTGGCACGCCCCAGCGGAGGACTGAGGATTAGTTTGGACCACATGGGGATCCTTTGACGTGCAACCGAAAGCTCGGTTACACGGCGCCTCCTCCGCAATAAGAAGAGCGGAGAAGCTTAACTCATCGATACCGAAGTAGTCACATAATGCGTATACCGTGTGTGTGTCATTGAAGCAGCAGTAAGCATGATAATCAAGCTAATCCTAGACAACCAGGAAAGCTAAGAATAACCAGCTGAACCTACTCTAAGCTTACGCTATAGGTATATCCTGACATAGCCGAGCTAAGCCACTGCCATTTTTTTTTCTTATTTGCACAGGGTTTCTCGTTTCTAAAGGGAGCAGGGTGTTTATGGGGGCCACTAGAAAAATACTAGTAAAGAGGCGAAATTGGTTGATTTTAGCTAACTAAAAACGGTTTAAATTTTCCGTTCTTGGAGCAGAATATAGTTGGAAAATGACATTCGACCTGATTATAATCTAGCCGTGACGTGAAACTTGTATAAAAAATGTATGTTTCAAAAGTAGCGCAAGGCGCGTCGATGCACGTACGAGGCACGTGCAACGTGCAGCCCTTGGGAAGATCATGGCGGCACAGCGCAGGACTGAGCTAGATTTCAGACGCCATGTTCTTCCCAGAAGTGGCGCTCGGCATGTGTCTCGAGCATTTCCGCAACAATGAATGGCGCCACTTTTCCGAAGATAGATGGGCCTTAGCGCTATGTAGAGTAACTGTACTCTAGCGCTCTGCGGCTCTGGCGCTATGTAGAGTGCCTTCATACACACGCGCGTTTTTGCTTGAGTGGTGACATCTCAGCCATTTTCCCGCCCTATCGTTTTTTTATGCATTTTGAAGCGCGGGCAATATGGTGTCACTCAGCTCGAGCGCGTAGCTTTGGCTAATGTATAGACGCCATTTTAACGCCCAGGTCACGCACCGAGTGCGGGAGAGCGTCACGCGCTGGCACATTCAGGGCAACAATGGATGTCCTCACCCTCAGACAGACAGGCATGTAGGCACCCTAGCGCTATGGGCCTCCTGCGCCGAGGGCTCTGGAACAAACTGTAGCGCCCTCGTTTTGAGTAGTACAGACCACCTGATCGAGCCTCGCGCTACTTATGGCACGTTGGTCGAGCTTTTTTAACTATGCTGCTGGTGCTGAAGACACGAAAAACACCTTTGGACGCCAAATATCGGCCAGACCTCAACAGCTGGAAGACAATCAAGAGCGCCAAATTCATGACACCACCGCTAGAGCACGCGTCCATTATCACTGGGCGGTGACGTCGAAACACCAGTGTCGCGAGGCTTTCATTTTCGTTTTCTTTGTCCTGATCTACTTTGGAACGCGTGAAACGGCATCTCATGGTCTCAGCAGCTCTTAGCGCTCTTAGCTTGTCGAGCGGCGTTCGGATTTTTTGTTGTTTCTTTCATATTTTCATCGTGATCTCGCGCTCCGCAATTCAGACAGGCACACTTCTGCGTGCCTGAGCAGTTTGAGACGCTCAGGAGTTTGTACTACCCAAAACAAGGCCTAACAGTCCCTTTTCGCAAGCACCTCTGGGCAACGCAGGAGGCCTATGAGGTGAGAAGCGCCACCCTTGCATTAATGCTTGCAAAAGGCTTCAAACTGAAACTGAACTGGTGAAGAGTGCCCGTGATCAGGGGCGGATTTAGAGGGGGAGTCCGGATGTCCTGACCCCCTCTTTGATTTCTGTACTGTAAAATTTAAGGCGTGAAACGAGGGAGAGGGGGGGGTTCCTGAACATATGGTACGCTGACCAACACCTGACCCCCCCTCAGGAAATTCCCTGCATCCGCCCCTGCCCGTGATGACGATCATGACGAACCCTCCGCCTTGCTCCGCTTCCCACGTGTCCGTGCATACCAACCACTCGAACAAAACGCCTTGCTCTGCAACCACCAAGCAACCACTGATCTCAATGGCAACTGCTGGATCGCGCTCCCGCTCCCGCGAGTGAAGCCACCGGACGGCCATCTTGCCCGTAGACGATTTGCGGCTTTGCTGGCGTTACAGAGGCTGGCGGCAGCGTGCTGAAGACACGTTTTCTACTTGTTCGTCGTAATTCGTCGAAGATTTTTTAAGACCCTATGTAAGGGTTGAGACTTTCCGTTGAGTAGACTTGGAAATTTTACAAAAAGCGCAGTGCAGCAGGAAAAAGCCACAACAGAAATAAAGATTTTGTACTACTGATCTAACTGCCATAAGCGAGTAAAAAAAAACGCGCAACTGATGTTGCTTTCTTCCCCCCCCCCCCCCTCTCTTCCGTCGCCACGGGATACTGGATCAAGCTCGTTTCTGGAGCGCGAGTGCCGCAAGTGACAAATACAGTAGTGAGAGTAAAAGTAAAACACTGCCCAGAGGTACACATGGCTTCACGCACATTGCACTCACAAAACACATCCACACGGCGCCGAAACGAATCTTGATTGGTATCCAAGAGAGTGCGAAGGCATAGAGACGCAGCACTTCGGCGTGCCAAGGAAGCTTTGATCCCGCCGCGAGGCCGGCAGAATTTGCTTTCGACGAGTTGTGCCTTTTTTTATATGGCACTGCGCTTTCAGAAAATTTTTCACGTATGCGCAACGGCAAGTCTCAACGGTTACACAAAATCCAAAAAAACTTATTTGGCGAATGACGAAGATCGAGTAGAAAACGTGTCTGAAGCACGCTGCCGCCAGACTCTGCAACGCTAGCACAACGTCAAAACGTCTACGAGCAAGATGATCGTCCGGTGGCTTCACTAGCGCAGTCGCGCTGCAGCGAACAAGTGGGCTGAAGGGCTGAAGCGGGGCAGAGCCGCGATCCAGCAAATTGTCATAAAGATCCAAAGATCAGTGATCCCAACAACGTTGTTGGATCCCAACGAGCTTGAGTATTATTTCACTTTAGTATTACCTCAAGCTCGTTTGTGCATCCTTGGCCTTTACTAAGAGAAACCGAAACCATACAAACCAAACTTAATTTTAATTAATAATTTTTTTTACCTTAATTTTGTTGTTTTATTTTATAGAGAACTCAGTTGGCGCCGTTTTGTCCCTTTGAAATTTCCATTTAGTTGCATATTTTTTAGACATTTCGACAAATTTTGACCCATAAAAGTTCAGGCTGGAACATCTTCTAGCAACCCTGGGCAAAGTTGCGCATGCGCTTTTGCTCTTTTCCAGGCTTAGCCCTTTTTCCCGGATTGCCGTACGTTTTGGGCTCTTACTGGTGCGTATGTTCTTTAGTAAATATCGTAGATATTCCTTTTCCAGGCGTTGTTACTCTAAGGGAGTTGTTTAACTGCGTTGCGGAGGTAGGTAGCATTGGCATTTTATCACAACACGTCTGGCGCTCAGAAGGAACCGGTCCTGTTGATCACCGCCTGCCGACTTCGTCCATTCAACTGGCATCCACGTGTGACAGTACGGAAAATAAGTGCTCAAAAACGTTATGAGGCACACTGTTTCCTGGCAAACTAGCGTAGACGGACAAAACTTTGAAAGTGGAGTAGTCACAGAGACGAAATCTGAGTTGTCTGAAGAGGTGTAGGCTTGACCGGACTTTCCTGAGTCGTTCAAAAGCTGTCATCGCTCTGGTTTGACTAATACCTTCAAATCCCCCGTTCTCTTTCGAGTCTCAGCTACGAATTGGAGCCATCGCATTGGTGATCAGATTGTCATCTTCTTACGTTAGTTGTGCATGATGACGACCCAAGTAAACAGCTGCAATATGGCAGCATACTCTATTTTGGACCCGTCCTGCTTTGCATACAGCAGTTACATTAACCACCGAGCACACGTATTGCCAAGTCAACATTTGTAGACTGACATCAACCGACACTTTGAGCTCCATCACTGAGTAAGCTAAATATTTCGTAGATATGTATATTTCAGTGGTCGATGTGATGTTAAATTTCGAAGTGCAACTTTCTTGTAAAAAAGAAAAGAAGTCGAATTTTTCTTTTGACAGAGGTGAGGTTTGTCAAATGGCCATATTTGCAGCTATAATCCACGCAGGTGGATCCTGTGGCATCTTGGTTTCGTCCAAGAAGTATACCAAGCTATGCACATAGTTCTTTGAGATGCCATGAATATACAGTAGTAATATGAGCCAAGAACTGTACGAACTTGGACGCTGAATCTGAGCTCTTAGTTACTTTTATTACGATTTTATTAGGAATAATAAACCTTCCATGCTTTGGGGCAGCTTGTATGCTTTACTTTCTTTGTTGTGCCAAGGCTTTTACTGTCAACAAGGGCATGCATTCATGGAGAAACAGATTTTATATCCGAGACTGCTTTGCTTGGAACATAACTGGCCGATTCTGATTCTGACCAATAGCTCATTTAATGTTGCTTCCACTACAGTTATTTTAGGGGTACTGTCAACTATAGTCGGGGACAGGTTAAAAATGCAGTAGATGTACCGACTCCACCACGAGCTCATGGCCTTTGATAACATTGTCACACTTGCAGCTAAAATCTGGCGGAAGGCAACAAGTGCATGCTGGAGGTGGAGCTCCTATAGTCGCTGACAGGTCAAGGACGAAATGGAAGCTCCTCCCACCTCTTTCCACTTTTGCAGAGTGAACACTGAAGAGGAGGCCACCTCCTCTCCACTGTTTGCTTCGCTAAAGTGGAAAGGGTGGGAGGAGCTTCCACTTCGTTTCGTGACCTGTTAGCGACTACAGTGCATTCATAGCCTGTCACCGACTATAGCTAGGGGTTTTTCTGAGAATGTTGTCAGTGACAGTTCATGAGCGAAGCCAGAATTTACAACAATGAAATGACCTCTTCCTAACAGAAAATTAGGTAATTGCTTCCTTTTCCACCAAGACAAAATTGAAAAGAGAATCTGCTTCACATCTGAGGGGTTGTGGGTCTTCGAAGTGTCGCATACTAAACAGAATATGTAGGGCTACCTGTGCATTTCTCTTAAGAATGGTGCACATGTAGTCGCTTTGAATGGATGCTGTCTATAGTATTGTAAGGCCCTCATAATGGAGTAACTAACCTTTTCCTTCTTTGGCCCCAGGTAATTGCCCACCATGAGCCGTTTCTTCGCCACCGGTTCGGACTCCGAGTCTGAATCAGAGTCGTCGGAGGAGGAGCAGATTCCGCAGAAGGCAGTCGCCGTCACATCGTGAGTTTGCGTGCGGGAGCTACGCATTGAAATTGGAAACGGACGTACAACCCCGGTTCTTTGAAGGGATAGCAATTTTCTTAGTGCCCTTCTCCCAGCCTGTGAGGGAAGTGAAGGAGTGAAAGAGGAAAACAAGAATTGACGTGGTTCGGTTGGTTAGCTATACTTTGCGAGATTGAAAATTGCAGTTCTTGGAGTGTAGACAAGTGTTTACCGGCACATGCTGTCAGATGCTGAGCATGTGCCTAACTTGGTGCTACCTCCTGCCCTCTATTTTTTTATGAAAAACAGCGTGAAACACAAGGGCACAGAGAAGAGAAATACATACATTGTATGTATTTCTCTCGTCTGTGTCCTTGTGTTTTGTGCTGTTTTTCATCATGAATGCTTACCAACTAGCCCAAATGTCCATCCTTGTAAGCTAATTTTTTGTAGACTTTGGGATTGGCTAGATACTATAAAGTATACATACAATTGACCCCAAGTTTTGGCATAATTATATCATAATTTTGGATAGATGCTTGCCTGGTACTCTTGAGAGTAGGGCGTCAATTCTTGGCCAGCCTTTCTCTGTGTCACAAAGGAATGACATTGGAGAGAAAGAAACAAAGCTGTAAAATGATTTTAATTCAGATTGTTAATTTTTGTAATGTGACAGGCATTGTTTACATTTTTTTTTACTGTAGGAATA
Organism: Ixodes ricinus; assembly: GCA_037355805.1. Taxonomy (NCBI): domain Eukaryota; kingdom Metazoa; phylum Arthropoda; class Arachnida; order Ixodida; family Ixodidae; genus Ixodes; species Ixodes ricinus. The sequence goes on along the minus strand of JAZHYW010063676.1, from coordinate 45,026 downwards.
ATGAAACAGATGCTCAATGAATGGCAAGTTGAATGAAGCTTCCTGAGAGCAAATAGCAATAACTGAACAATGTGGTTTTCTTTTGGGGCATTTTGTGCTGCAGTAAATAAAGAGAAACCTTTTTTCATGGCACTTTCATGTTTATAAGAACCAGAAGTGTGCTCTATATAAGTAGATAGGCCAGCTGCCAAGCGCTTCTTTGCTCTAGCGTGATCTGCCTGATTGTCTTGCAGGGCGTACGCCTTCAGCGACGATGAAGAAGAGACGAAGCGGGTGGTCCGCAGCACCCGTGAGAAGAGGTGAGCTTCCCTTTGCATCTGGCTTTACACGTTGGGATTAAAACTTTTCCCTAGGCTCTGCCACAAGACCCCAGGAACAATATTTCACCCTCTTGGGTTTCACGAATGAGCGTTTATTTGATGGCGTTGGAACATGTTTGTTGTAAACTGTTTTTACTGCCTCTCAGTCGTACAACATAAGTCACTCGTGTGATACAGTGTGCGTTCTAAGTGGCAACTTGAAATCATTATTAAGGATACAGAGAGATATAATAGATGTGAATTGGAGAGAATTACAGATACACATGGCAGTAATATAGGAGCCTTTTGCTAGTGCATAGTAAAGAATGGGAGCTTGAAATATACAGGGTGTCTCTTTCTTGCGCTTAACTGATTTGTTTAAAAAAAATGTTGTGAAAGCTACACTTATGTGGTTTGTGCAGGTGAGCTATACAGCCAGGGGGACGTAGTATGGGGGCTAGTCGTAACGATTAGTCAGCTAATTAGGTAAAATTTGTTAATTAACATTTTATTTATTTAAAGTAAACATATGGTTCCAATTAGAAACTTGCTGAGCGTCATCAAAGAGCAACTAAATCAATAATTTTTAAAAATACTTTGAGCGCGTGGGAAGCGTAGTAGTGAGCTAAAGGTAACACTCATGCAACAGGTACGAGGCTGGGGCTATAATAAGAGACGGAAAAATCGCGCAAACACATTATCGCACCAGTAGCCTAGCTCCTGCTGCACGAGTGGTAACTTTAGTGCACTACTGCGCTTCTCACGCACTCAGTCTTTCAGAAATCATTTAGTGGTTTTCGTTGATGCTCAGCAAGTTTCTGATTGAACCAGATGTCTATTTTCACGAATTGAAAAAGTTAATTAACAAATTTTACTTAATTAGCCAGCTGATCATTACGGTTGGCCTCCTGTGCTACGTCCCCTGGCCGTATAACTCACCTGCACAAACCATACAAGTGGGAGGCGAAACGTTTAATGAAGTTGTTTTTCTTGTTATGTGAAGTCGGTGTTCTTATTTTAATCATGACATCTCCCGGCTTTTGGACTATTTTTGCACATACAAGTGTAGCTTTCACACAGCTTTTTCTTAAAGGGACCATGAAATGATTCTGAAATCGAATTTCATCCACCGGGCGTCGTAAAAGGTGTGAAAAGAAGCACAAAAACACAAAAATAGGGAGCCAAAAAAATTCTTTGCTATAGAACTTTTAAAAGAAAACCGGACTCTTTTGCGCCTTCTTTCCTTCGAAAGCTCTCTGCCTGTTCACTGATATGCATCCGCGGAACTGCAGCACGTCAGCCGAATCCACGTCGCCTATTGGGTAAGAGCCTACCTCACCAGCACCGCGATCATAAACAATAAATAGCCGGCAAATGTTTCCTAAGAGTTTTGTTAAATAATATTCAGATCCACATTTTGTAGCATAATTAGAGATGTGTGGCGAAAATTGCCAAATTTGATAATGCTGAGAGCCAAGCGCCATCTATCGTGTGGTAAACGAAGCTGAGAGCCAGCTCCGGAGCTGTCCCGCTGTCCTTTTTACGATCAAATCAGCATGGCCGACAGCGTCGCTTGGTCACCGTGGTACGACGACCAACGAACGTTTATTTTTTTACGTGTTCTTCTCGCGCGTCCCGACTTCAAGCAGCAAGAAAAAAGTACTTGAAACAGACCACGACGAACAAGAGCGCTGGATCCGCAAACACCCGAGACAAGCTGAAACGGCAACTTTGGCAGATAGGCCTAGCAGCCATTCCGCAGCGTTGCTTCGACGGTACTTGACCAAGACAGTGACCACGACCGGCTGGCGTGCTGAATGGAATATGCCCGCGCGACCCTTGTGGACCCTTTCCATATTATAGTTTGATCGCCGACCTCAATTTTAGATTAAGAGGTGAGGTCAATCTCTTCCCTTTGTCATTTCCTTGTTTTCCGAGGCAGTGTTGACGAACACTGTCGTCGAAAAGGGACTTTCGTCGATTCTTTCTTGTTTTGTGTGATATAGAGCTCGAATAAACGCCGTATGGATTACCTTCGTAACACGGTATGTACACTTTGTTATTAGTTTGCCATTTTTATTCTGACACGACTGCATGTCACTGTCGAGCTATAACAGTTCGTGGGAGCTACGTGCAATGCCGGTCCAACCTTCCTTTGCAGAGTGTCAAGTCAGTATCGAGTTGCAATCGTAAAATATCGGTCCCGAAGCGCTTACCAACAGCGTAAATACAGCACTTCCATCAAACGCGCGCGAACACTCCGAGTGTGAACAGGTATTTACGTGGCTCTTGCTGACACTGTCCCGAGGCAGCGAAAAAACGCCGCGCCAATTTGTTTCTATCTACGTCGCTTTGCAAACGACTGACACGGGCCGCCTTTTACCAACAATGACAGTTGGGTTGACTTCTGGAGTCATCGACGGAAGACTCGCCGCACTTCCCAACAGGCATACCGGCGTATGGGACTAGTCCCATGCTGTCGCTGTAGCGAAAAATATCTCATTGAATTTCGCTCAGCTGCGATGTGTCCACGGCAATCGCGGCGATGAAGGGCGCCAATGCAGAAAATACGTCGGTGACATCAGCGCCATCAGCGCAGTAAAACCTACCGGCGCACCCCCAATTCGCCGCCGCTGACGCTTCCATTCTACAGCCGAGAGAACTTCCGGTTCCTGTCCCAGCGTACGTCACGACCGTCAAAATTACGCCGCAACTTGTTTTGCGGTCAGTGGGAGAGAAAGAAAAAGTCGATATTTCATTATTTTTTGTGTAGAAGTTAATGAACCGAGACGAAAACGGATGCCTGTTCGGCATTCAGTGAACGTTGAAGGTTTAATGTAAAAGTTATCTGGCAAAAGTAAAAAGGTCATTTCATGGTCCCTTTAAACAAATATGATAAGTTAAAAAAAAAAAGAACACAAAAAACATCCTGTACATACCGTAGACTACCGTGCATCCGCCCACACCACACTAAGTGCCCATTCCCAGATTTGTTGGATCTGAGAAAATACACACAGTACATTTATGTGTAAAATTGATGACAGGAGAAGGCCCACCCGCCACTTTTTGCGATTATCTTCAAAGTTTGAATTGGCGCTTGCATCTATTATTTACGGTAGGGGGGACATTTTTGGGCTTGTACTTTACTAAGATCGAATTTTTGTTATTTTTTATAGATCAATGGGGATCACACAGTTTTTTCCTTGCAACAGGTTTTAATTTCTTGGCTCTAAGAGCCAATGGACATCTGAAGATGCTAAGTTCACTCAAACATAGGATGTCACAAATAATGGCATGCTTTTGTTTTGTTATTTTTAGATATTTGTCGTTCGACTTCTCGATGCCAGGCCCCCTCATCTTTAAAAGGTGTCGCCATTCTTTACCTTACGAAATATTGTAACTGTACAAAAGTTTTGTTTTTTTGTTAGGTGTTGTTTTTTAATTGAGAGTGTGAGGAAAAGAGATGTAGGTTAGGACTGTTCCATCTTCATGTGGTGTCTTCGTTTCGGGGAAAGTTCACATCGGGCTCTCTCCCAAATATGTCTTACACTGCTTGCAGTTGGTTGATGTGTTTTCAATGTCAGAGTTGAACAGGGATATCTGTTTCTCGTCAGGTATGAAGAGATTACGGAGATAATCAAACAAATCAAGAACCACAAGAAAATAAAAGACATGAGCAAGCTCTTAACAAGTAGGTACTCCCTCAATTTCAAAGTTATTGTGCCAGGCAAGCTGGCGAACGATTGTACTAGAAAATCCCCAAAGGAGACAACCATGACATTGAATGTACACTATGTTTTCACGCCATATGTAGCCATCTTGCAATCTTCTGGTGTGGTCCAACTAATGCATCATGCACACTCAATCTAACTGCAGTATACAGTGTTACAGATGGCTGAGACACCCAACTAGAGCTTCCACAAGCCTGTCGAATCAATCTGCAGTCCGTCGTCATGTCAGAGCTGTGTTCAAGGAGTGTCCTGCTCTGAGTACAAAACCACCATTAAACACCACGGAAAAGCGTCTGCTGTTGCACGAACTGCGAACCTGTGCTCTAAAGTGCACTGACCTCTTTAGGCCCGTTCACACTCTTGCAACCGAGTACGACTGCGAGAGACGAGACTTGTTAAAACCTCTTAAAATTTCTTAGGACGAGAGAATGCACGCTGGTGCCATCTATGCGGTGACTCTGGAACTGCATTTCACAAGAGCGAAGGTTTGGCGGTATTTCCAAGGTCCAATGTGCGTAATACCTATAGGAAATGCTCGTTTATAACGTTGACAAAAGTTTTCGAGCCAAGAAAGAAAGGATAATGCTCAGAGAAATAGAAAATATGCCGGACCGGGCAAAGTTTGCACTACTACCCAATAAATGGCGCCAGTGTGTCCTCTCGTTGTAAGAGGTTTTAAGGAACCCAGTTTTAAGGGGCCGCAAGAGTGTGGCCAGGCGCCTTTGCTTGAGCAAGCATGTTTTTGTTTGAAAGCAAACAGAAAAAGCTTATTTGTAAGTTTTGTTATTAAAGATTGATAAAAAAGAAGTAGTCTTTGATAGCGGGAATCAACTACTAGATGTGACAGAATACTGATGAATAAGAAACATTTTCGTAACGCTACTTATAAGTGCAAATTAAAAAGAATGCTACACGAGAAAAAAATATTTTGAAAAGTGCCATATTTACATTCACCAACTTCTAGAGAGTGTCCCATAAAGTTTCATTCATTTACACTTAAAGGGGCCCTGCAATCATAATTAAGCGTCTACCTTTTTTGCGGTTTCCACGTCTCTTGGGGTTCGGGCAAGCCAGCGGGCACTGGAGAGAGTCACTAAATATCAGTGCGTCATATTTTAACCGGACGACGCGGAAACCTCCTCCACCGACGGGGGCGACCCGCGGTACCGAAAGCGCGTAATGTGACGTCTTAGGTCCTGGGCTTACTACTGGTCAGAGCCGCTAAAAGCTTCTTTTTAGTCGAAATACAAAATATAAGTGGCGCGAACCGTTTCAATTATTTATAAAAGTAGTTTTTGTTCAGTATTTGAGATCAGAACAGAAACAAATGCAGTTTATAAAGTACGGAAACAAGAAATGATCCGTCGACATACCCGCCACCAATCGGTGGAAAAGGCGGTGCCTACTAGAAAGGAGTAGTGGGATCAGGCGCCGACACGGAAAGGTCCTGGATGTACGCGGCGGCGCTGCGGCCGTAGGGACCGAAGCGACCCGGCCGGCTCTGAGCGTTCCCAAGGCCTTCGGTGAGCAGCTTTGTCTTGCGGTTTGGCCGTTTCGCGGTATGGCAGCGCGAAGTGGCTCCCATTCTGAACTAATGTTTACCCCGTGTTTGCTGTCGTTTGTGGCCAATGAAGTGTCATGCCGAATTTGTGTTTAATCGCGCAGCAAATGCAATGAGAGCCGCTCTAGGTGCCCGCTACATACAGCCTATCCAGAACACGCTTTAGTGGCGCCCTTCGCGCCGTCGACACGGAGTACGGCAGCCGTGAGCGCTCGCTCAGCTCACCACCCCTCGTCTAGTTCACAGCCACTCAAGCAACCAAGGACGTCATGAAGGAGGTTATTTTTTGCTTGTTTTTGTAATTTTAATTTGCCTACTAACTTCTAAAATAAATCGAAATTCGAGAAAAGAAAAGTGTCATTAAGTTACTACGTTCAGTGTGCTCAGGTTTGGTGCAAATTAAAAATTAGTAAAAAGCCATTGCAGGACCCCTTTAATAGTGATTTTTTTTTATTTATTATTTTCGGTCCATTGATATTAAAGAAAAGGTAGAGGTTCAAGCAATTTGAAAGCCGCTTTACGCTTTTCATTTTGTGGCATATATCTCACGTTGCAGTGATGTGATTGCTGCGCCAATTGCGCCAAGCTGCGCTTGAGGGGCTAACCTTGCTACATTTCACCAAAATATGGGTAATCTACGTGAGCTTCTCCAAGGACCATTTCGCCTCCTTTCAAAGCCAAATTAAACTGAGTGCTGTAATTGAGCAGGCGTGTGCATATGTGGCGCAAGCGGCTACCTAACAGAGTACCGTGCGTCAATTATTCCACCCGGTCTTGCATGGTTTTCCTAGCGTCTGCGCGTTTCGCGCTTCGTCTTGTGGGTCTCGTCTCTCGTCTCTTCTTTTATATTTTCAGCAATATACACAGATGTGTGCAAATCGCTCGACGCTTAGCGTGCCGGGTACCAGATATGCCGTCTGCTGTGAAAGCAGGAACCATGTTTTTGCGCGGCAGGAGTTAGTTTGTGAGCTGAAGCAATGGCCGTGGAAAAGCTATGTTTGGTCAGTGCCTTTCAGTGACCGTGGTCACGCGACGTCGAATGTTGCCGTTCCTGCCATCACTGCAGATATGGTACTTTCTAAGATGAAACTATACCACCGCATGTTCATCAACATTCCTGTTCTTGTTTAAATGATTTGTTACTTTACAAAATCTATCTTTAATTCAAAACTGCTCTGTCAAAGTATTGTTTATCTAGATTTCTCCGGTGGTGACCTTCTTCAGAGGGACCTACTATGCTGAAAAATCCTGCGTGAAAGAAGTTGGTGAAGAGAATGATCTAAAGCAGAAGGCAGTGTCTGCAAGCTGAACCCTGCACTGCACGCTTGCTTATGCCCGAGTTCAGTCGTTGCACAAAGTGCTCCAAGAATGTTTTGAGGCTGGCTCCGCAATGTCTTGCATCGATGCACTCAGGTTCTTTATTTTTGTGTGTTTAGCTTGGTATCTTGTTTGCCAGCCTGGTAGCACGCGCGTCACTGACTGTTTTAATGCGAATAGCATTCTTTGGATACTTCACGCACTTTTCGTCTATGTATGTATCTATCTATCTATCTATCTATATATCTATCTGGCTATCTAACCTCTTACGCTCGCGGGTCGATAAATAAATAAAAAAGACCGGCGCCGGCGGGATTCGAACCGTTGACCCTTTGATCAGCAGGCAGACGCGCTAACCACAGAGCTATGAAGGCAGTCATTCAAAGCACTCTAAAAACTTGTTTATATCTTTACCATCGCGCGCGTTCCATGCACGAGGGCTCATTCCGCTCTCGTGAGGCTTAGCACGAGAGCGGAATGAGCCCTCGTGCATGGAACGCGCGCGCACCGGTAGCTGTGACAGCGCTGTAAAGCGCGTCCTATGGTAAAGATATAAACAACCGTTTAGAGTACCGTTGGTTGAGACTAGCTGAGACGCCAGAAAGTCTGGTCGGTACCATTTTGAGTGTTTGTGCGTATGGCGCGTGCTTTGCTCGCCTTCCTAAGTGACACAAACGCACGTGCTGGGCTGCGGAGATCGTGCGCAGGGCTGTGAAAGTGTCAACAAATTTAGAATCGCCTCAGAGTGGGCTGGCGTATCTAGAGTGTGCCGGCCACCTGACGAACGCGCATAACTCCGCACCGTTTGATGCTATTCGCATTAACGTAGATAATCATTCCCAAAGGATGGGTTCTGTTTGTCGCATGCACTCGAAAGTTCATTTGCGTACAATTACAGAGGTTAAGGTAGCGATGGAGCTGAGGAGCATGGTTTCGGTTTCGGATCGACAGCCGTTGTCTGCGCCGCGTGACGAAGCATACCCAACCAGCAAGTCTGCAGTGATGTGATTGCTGCGCCAATTGCGCCAAACTGCGCCAAGGGGCTAACCCTGCTACATGCTGCTACATTTCGCCAAAATATGGGTAATTCATGCCAAGCCTGCTCCAAGCGACCAATTTAGGTCGCCTTTCAAAACCGAAGGTACTAAACTGAATACTGTAATTGAGCAGGTCTGTGATATGTGGCGCAAGCGGCCACCTGACAAAGTGCTGTGCATCAATTGTCCACTCGGTCTTGCATGGTTTTCCCCGGCATCTCGCGCTTTGCGCTCTCGTCTTGCGGGTCTCGGCTCTCGTCTCTTTTATATTTTCGTGCAATAGACACGGATGTGTGCCGATGCTCGACGCTAGCGCGCCGGATAGCAGCTCTGCCGTCATGCTGTGAAACGAAATCCATAGCTTCTGCGCGGCAGGAGTTACTTTGTGAGCTGAAGCAACGGCTGCGGAAAACTATATTCGGTCAGCGCCTTTCAGTGACCGTGGTCGCGCTGACGTCGAATGTTTCTGTTCCCACATCACTGCAGATATGGTACTTTCTAAGATGAAACTAAGTACCACCGCATGTTCATTAACATACCCTGTTCTTGTTTAAATGATACGTTACTACAAAAATCCATCTTTAATTCAAAAACTGCTCTGTCAATAGTATTGTTTATCTAGATTCTCCTCGGTGGGCCTTTTTGAGAGGGACTCGATACGTGGAAAATCTGCTGTGAAAGAAAGTTGGTGAAAAGAAGTGAGCTAAAGCAAAGAAGGCAATGTCTGCAAGCTGAAGAAAGGAAAGCACACTTGCTTGTCTCGAGTTCCAATCAGTTGCACAAAGTTCTCCAAGAATGTTTTGAGGCTGGCTATCGCATGTGTCTTGCATCGATGCACTCAGTGTTCTTTATTTTTGTGTGTTTAGCTTGTACCTTGTTTGCCGGCCTGGCAAGCACGCGTACCACTGACTGTTTTTGTCGACACGCTCTGAAAGTTACGTTTGTGTACAATTTTGGGGATAAGGTAGCGATAGAGCTGAGGAGCATGGTTTCAGTTTCGATCGGACAGCCGCTTGTCTGCGCTACAGTGACGTAAGCATGCCCAACAGCAAGTCTGCGGGGTTGGCCTCCACGTGCATGCGAACATGATTGCGTGACTGAAGACCCAGCTAGAGGCTGGTACACAGCTCATTGTACTACGTTTGCTTACTTTTGACGAAAATCTGGCACGTCAGGAACCAGTAAGACGGTGGCAAGCGGTTTTTTGAAATTGCTTGGCAATGCCTACAGCACTGTACACTTGTGGAATGTCTGAGCAAAAAAAAAAAGAAATAGAAGCAGCGAGTTTTGTTACAACACGTCACATCAGAACACAACACAACACAAAGTGCCCTTGTTTGTACAGCCCATTAAAACAAATATTTTTATTTTCCTAAGAATATCTGCTCCAAAATCCACTTTTGCTGCTCCGAAATGCTGTCTTGGCTGCTCCAAGGCCGCTTTTGCTGCTCCAAAACACTGTGTTGGTTGCTCCAAAGGCCACATTTGTACGCCAGCTCCAAGATTTCAAGTTGCGCCGAAACGTGCGCCAAAATGGCTTAGGCCAATCCTGCTGAGTCACCGAAGTTGGCCTCACGTGCATGCGAACATGATTGCGTTGCTGAGGCACCAGCCTGAGGACGCTTGCAACTCATTGTTTTACGTTTGCTTACTTTTGACGAAAATCTGGCACGTCGGGAACCAATAAAACGGTGGCAAGCGCTTTCGAAATTGCTTGGCAATGCCTACAGAACAGTACACTTGTGGGATGTCTGAGCAGTAAAAACAAAGCAGCGAAATCCGTCACAACACGTACATTAGAACACAACACAACACAAAGTGTCCTTTGTTTTTACATCACTTAAAACAAATATTTTTATTTTCCTAAGAATAGCTGCTCTAAAATCCACTTTGCTGCTCGAAGCACTGTCTTGGCTGCTCCAAAGCCACATTTGCTGCTCCAAAACACTGTTTTGGTTGCTCAACGTGCGCCAAAATGGCATTGAGCCAATCACATCACTGACCCTAGGAAAACTATCGTTTGGTAACGGGACAAAAGTGAAAGGCTCAATCATTGTTTTCCCTAATTAGCACTTAATGGCAATGCAACTGTGGCATTGTTTTTTTACTTTGAGGATATCTTTATGAAAGATGTTAAAAATTGGTCGGCGGCATAAAAGCAAAACATTTATTTATTTATTCAGTGCAATGTTAGCATAAAACAAATTACTTTTTGGAAATTTTAGTTTCACTCCTGCACCCTTAAAGCATTCTGCTGCATATCTAGAGTACAAAAATGTCGGGTAATACATTAGTTTCCTAACAACAGTTTTCCTAAACAATATCGGTGTGTTTCTGATAAAAACGACTAATTTATATCACAATTCATGTAGGCAGATGAGATTGTGCCCTGCAGTATCTGCCTTTCAGCACTCAGTAGGTGCTGTAAATTAAATTTGTATTAAGCCAAAGGTGTAAGAGGTGACACTTTTGGGCAGTGTCCTCCCTTTAAGTGGTCTTGCTCGGGGTGGAGTGGTGACCCGAAAACAAATTTCCATCTTGTGCTATTGCTAGGTCAGCTTGTTCTAGCTAGATTCAGCAGGCCACAAGCTCCACCCGTGCGTCAAACGCTCTCAATGTAAACGGCTCCTGCGCTGCGCCGACAGCGGCGCCACAGCGGGGGCACGACGTTTGAGCTGCACGTCGGCGTACAGCGTTCCGCTCGTGACTGTTCTCGCAGGCTTTGAAAACCTCACCAAGGCGTTTCAAAAGCCAAGATGGTGATAGAGAAGGAGGAAGGCGGCAACATCCCCAAGTTCTACATCAGGAGCCTGGTGGAGCTGGACGACTTTGTGTCGGAGGTGCGTGTGGGAATGAGGTTCTCGACCGAGTGCCTTTGGTTGGGGTTCCTCTTGTGGCGTGATCGTGAAGATCTTCGGTGTGCTCGAACACGAAAATCTTCCTCTCTCCCCACTTTTATGATTAAAGATGAAAACAGCGCAGGACACGGACAAGAACAAGAAGGTAGACAAACAAGGCGCTGTTTGTCTACCTTCGCCTTGTTCGCCTACCTTCTTGTTCTTGTCCGTGTCCTTGCGCTGTTTTAATCTTTAATCATGAAATACCAACTAGCCCAAACTTCTACTTTAGTCCCCACTTTCATTAGTTTCGTGGCCGATCGTTTGCGGTAGCATTGCGCTTGCCGCACGCCCGGCGGCCTCTCGCTCTCCTTTCCTTTCCCCAAGGGCACCTATCTTATGGTTTTGTATACAAGGCCAGTGGCGTTTTGCGAGGCGAATTCCTTGAGCAGGAACTCTATTCACGTTCCCGCAAATACGTTGTCTCGTCAAAGGGTCCCTGGGATGCATCTGAGGGGGAAGGAAAATAAATATTAGCTAGAGACAGACATCTTAAAAACAGATGGAAAGCAGCACAGTCAACTCCGTCGCAGCCATTAAAAAATCTCAAAGACAGCCGGCACGGCATGTGGTCTATCTCCCGAACGACTTGCAGAGTGCATGCACAGACCAGACAGTTAGCGTTTCTTCTCCACTCTTCTGTACCTTCAGATACCAAAGGAGTGCCTCACGTCGCTTTAACTGAAGATCGGGTCAATCTAGACACGGGCGCTTTTCTGGTCAAATCGGGCGCTTAACGTATAATTGGCAGAATTCCCAAGCTTGGGAAATGTTAATGGAGGGTTCTGGAATGAAGTGGGCACTTTTGCAGTATCTTACTGTGGTCACAGACAAGAGTAGAGCGGCAGGGCAGTCCTGAGGTTGTCCTGCCTCCAGCGAACGCTTCTGTGTGTCGTGGGCCTTGAGCGCACACACGCGAATGGGCACGGCAAAGGCTGCACTCCGTTTCAGGATAACTCTGTGAACTGAGGAGCTTGCGGCCCCTCGACCCAATAAGAGCGTCGGAGCAAGGCACGTGCTGACACTCTATAGTTGAGGCTTTGGAGGCCTCGCTACTGCCACAGCAACAGAGCCGTTTGCGACAAAAAGTAGTTCTGGGCTTCTTCCTTTCTTTAACGGCAATTGAACTCGCGCGATTCCATCTTTATAGAAAAATAAGGAATAAATAATCAGAAATTTATGCGTTTGCAATTATATTTAAACCAAAAATCAGCAGAACCCATCCTTTGGGAATGATTATCTACGTTAATGCGAATAGCATCAAACGGTGCGGAGTTATCCGCGTTCGTCAGGTGGCCGGCACACTCTAGATACGCCAGCTCACTCTTGAGGCGATTCTAAATTTGTTGACACTTTCACAGCTCCTGCGCACGATCTCCGCAGCCCAGCACGTGCGTTTGTGTCACTTAGGAAGGCGAGCAAAGCACGCGCCATACGCACAAACACTCAAAATGGTACCGACCAGACTTTCTGGCGTCTCAGCTAGTCTCAACCAACGGTACTCTAAACGGTTGTTTATATCTTTACCATAGGACGCGCTTACAGCGCTGTCACAGCTACCAGTGCGCGCGCGTTGCCATGCACGGCCGCTAGCTCACCCTCTCCCGCGCTCGGGAGAGGGTGATGTAGCGGCCGTGCATGGAACGCGCGCACCGGTAGCTGTGACAGCGCTGTAAAGCGCGTCCTATGGTAAAGATATAAACAACCGTTTAGGAGTGCGTTGAATGACTGCCTTCATAGCTCTGTGGTTAGCGCGTCTGCCTGCTGATGAAAGGGTCAACGGTTCGAATCCCAGCTGGCGCCGGTCTTTTTATTTATTTATCGACCCGCGGCGTAAGAGGTTAGATAGCCAGATAGATACATAGATAGACGAAAAGTGCGTGAAGTATCCAAAGAATGCTATTCGCATTAAAAGGTGACTTCATATCCGTATTTGCTCAAGATTTTTTTCTAGCGGCACTGTGGCCGTTGGCGATCACGGCCGTGCAATCGCCCGGCATTAGCATCCGTCCAAGATTTGAGGGTAAACAGAGTGTACGGTTGTAAACTGTTCCCTAAGAGCTCACTATTCTAGCGGACGGAAATGTTGCGGACGTGGACAATCATCCAAAGTCGGTTGGTTTCGCAGCAGAGGACCCTTGGCCAGCAGACAACGGCCGGTTTTTCCGGGCCTTGCATTTAGTGCAGCGAACACATGCCCCGTGACGTAGTGTCGCGTGCCTCGCTCCGATGCTCTCTTATTGGTTCACAGTGGCCGTAGACCCGCAGTTCGCCAAGTTACCGTGAAACGGAGTATGATGAGCACGTGCCAGAGGTTGGGCATCGAAAAGAGTGTCACCGCGGCAGGAACGCATGGCAGTTCACAATGCCTGTCGTAGTCTCCGCAGCGGGAGAGAGCGGGACGCTTGGCGTTTGTTTTCTTGCTTGCGATGCGGATGAGTGCTGACGGTGTCTTCTGGGGGCAGTGCTGGGAGGACCGCGAGGGCCGCAAGAACATGTCCAAAAACAACTCCAAGTCCCTGGCGACGCTGCGGCAGAAGCTGCGCAAGTACAGCAAGGACTACGAGGCGGACATCACCAGGTACCGAGAGAACCCCGAGGAGGAGGACGAAGAGCGGGACGAGGACGACGAAGGTGGGCCGGAGAGGTTGCGTCGCCCTCTGGGCAGACGTCCGCACTTTGCATGTTGGCCGTGTGGTCTCGAAACACTACGCGGCACGATTTCTGGGCTCTAGAAATTGGTTTAGGTGCCCTGTAAATCCATTCGTACAGCTTTGAGCGAGCTGTTATTTAGCTGACTATGATGTGGAACTTGTAGATAAAAACGGATTGGACGCAAGTTTCGACGCATCATTAGCGTAATAACATTCCTTACGAGGATCTCTTTTTAACTTCAGTAGAGACAGATCGCTGTGTCAAGTTTACGGCGCTTAGCCGAGGCTGACCTCTGGAGGGTCTTTCCTGAGTTGGAAGTCAAGTTGTTTTGTGAGTGAATAAATTTACGTGTCTCACGTGCTCTATAACTAGGGCTCCAGTGTTTCGGATATATCCGAAAACTCAGAAAAACACCGCCGACAAAATTTTGGTCAATTCGGATTTATCCGATAAACTCCGAATATTTATGTGTCAATGCCATTCCCCCCACACGGTGGAAAATAAAAAGTAAAATATATATCTATATATTTTTTCTTTTTACAGTTTGACCAGCACAGAGTTAATGGTCCTGGGAACATTCCACCATAATTATCTTTCAAATCTCGGACCGTTGTTGAAAGGGGTCTTGCCACTTGTCTCTTCAAGGTTGATTCAGGGCAACAGGTCGTTCAAGTTGTACATTCGGGCCACGACAAAAGCCACTCTTTTGGTTTCCAGTTTGGGCCATGCGATTTGTGATTTAGGGAAAGGAAATTGTTTGTTTTAGTAACAGTGAAAGCTATATGAACCACAGGGATTGTATAAAATTGGAAGAGGGGCAGTTCAAACTCTCTATTACCTCCTTAACCACTCCACCTACGCACTGCCGCGGGCTAGATTGATGGAATAGGATGGGATGACTCACGAGCTTCCTAGCGACTACCCCGGAGTTTATTGATTTTAAGGTATCGGCGTTTATCGAAACGCCACTTGTAGTGTGACTTTTGTCGTGGATAAATTAGTATTGCCAATGGCAATGGCACCACCGCCAAATTCAACTGAAGATATTTCAATTGATACGAGCGTGTTTTATTTTTTATCTGGCATACGTTTACGTTCAGTTAATGGTTAATTATTTATTTATTTATTTATTTTTAATAGAAACACAGCGAAATTAAACTCCGAATTTCGGAGAATCTGGAATCAAAAAAATATAAACTCCGATAAACTCAGAATCTTCGGCAAAAAATAAACTCCGAAAAACACCCTCCGAATTTGACGAAAAATAAACTCCGAAAACACGGAGCCCTACCCATAACGTAGGAAACATTATTCTCGAGAATTAAGATTTGCATGTTGGACTTGAAGGTGTTGTAAGACTGGAAAGGAAAAATATTTTCTTGAAAGTTGCTTTCCATATACTGATAGATAACTTACTGAGGGCCCTTCGTACAGTGAGCTACAGATTTTGGTGGCAAACAGAGTAGTAGTTTGTGCTGAGTTTTGAGTAGCAGACTCAATGACTTGTATGAGCTTTGCGCCAAATAAGGTTGGAACAGAATGCCGTTTACAAATGACTCTTTGTGGACTCAGATTTATTAATTCTATAAAGCATATTACAGTCAAACCCAAGTATATCGAACCGGTTTACATCGAATTATCCCTTATATCCAACAATTTTTGTGCACAGTAATGTTACAGTGATAATATATAGCAAAAACTATGGTTACATTGAACAAAAATAGCAGCCGCAACCGATATATCGGACTGCCAAGAGCGCCGTTTTGCTCTGCAAGCTGGCTTTCCCCCGACGGAAACGGCCGCATTGGGGGAAAGCCAACTTGCAGAGCACACTGGCTTTTTTTTTTTTTTTAAACAACCGCGCCGGTCGCTTGGAAGAAAAAAAAAGAAAACTTTTGCGGAGGGAGCGGGGAGAGGGTGCTCCGTGCTCCCTCTCCCTCTCCGTCCGCAAAGGAGCATATTATTTTTTCTTCCGGGCGGTTGATGCAGGCGCCTGGAAGAAAAAAAAGCCAGCTTGCTCTGCTAGCTGGCTTTCCCCAACGCAGCCGCCTGCCTTAGGGGAAAGCCAACTTGCAGAGCAAAACGGCGCTCTGCAGGAGTAGGTGCTCCAACTTGGGCGTGCTCCGTGCTCTTGGCATAGTTCGGCGCTAATGCGCGAATATAGAAAGCAGCGGCCTCAGCATTTTGGAGTCCGTAGATAGCGTAGAAAAATATCATTATCGCGGATGTAATAAAAAAAAAGCAGTAGAAGATGCAAGACTTTTATTGTGTAATATGTGAGCAGAAAGTGGATTTTTGAGAGTCGAATTCATTAAAACTTTTATATCGAATTACCCGCTATATCGAACTGGTAGACATTTTTTTGTGAGTTCGATATAAACGGGTTTGACTACTTCGTAAAGAAAATATAAATAAATGTAGTTCCTTACAGTATTCCTTTGATGAGGCATTGCTTTAAAGTGAAATGTAGAAAGTTATTTAGAAGTAAAAAAAAAAAGTGAATTCAGTACAACACAACTTTTGTGATTTTAGTTAAAAGAAAGGAAACAGACTCATAAGGGGTCCATAGGGGCTGCTGTATAAGAAAGCAGTCTCACTCCCCCCTTCCCAAAATTGTCACATTTGATGGGACAAAAATCTTTTGGTGCAAACAGCTGCATTCTGGTACGTCTTTGTTTTATTGTACGAGATGTGCTCGAGAAGACGGCATCTCGAAACTGTTTTGCATCCCTCAGACTTGCTGATGATCCTGGTGGCGATGAAATGATGTCTCAGATGCCTTCGGTTTTCAAAGGGATCTGTTGCGTGCATGACTTTTCAAGTAATGCTACGGGTCATAGAAATTTGAGCTTGGCAACTGCATTTTCAGACTCTGATGATGACGACGACATGAGCTTCAAGAAGAAGCCAGCTGCCAAGGTCGAGAAGGATGAACCCGCTTCCAAGTTCATGAAGGGCGGCTCTGACGATGAGGTGACGTCTTTATTCGAAACGGGCCACTGCAGTCGTGTCATTTCTTCTAAACTCCTCCTTTCTCTCAAATCATTTATATAGATAAAAAAATTTCACTCAAACGGCCACTATATTTACAGGCTAGACTAGGTTAGGGATTGATACAGTAAGTGATCATGTAACTAAAATTGCATGAAAACATGGAAAATTTTATTTTGAACTGGGCTTTCGGAAGCTTACGTCTGTGTTGGTCAGACATTTTGGTCTTCCCGCTGGTTGTAGTCCTTGACATCACTGGTTGTTGGCCACGTCAGGTTTTTCTAATGCTGCTGCTCCGCGGTGATGATGAGGGAGGAAAGCTGTAAAATGGCTTACATCAGTTTCTGGCATCACAGGGTTGGGGGAAGGAGGGGGCATAGGCATACCTTAGAATGGTCCTTTCTAAAGTTAATTTAGATGTGCCTCGTTATCAAGATTCTGAGGGGACATTTTGTATTGGCCTTTTGTGGCTTAAAGAAAACCAAATGTCTATTTTCAAATGATACAAAATTGTTTCTCTACCACTTGTTGGAGGTGTGGTTCTCTAATTTGAGAGTGTTAAGGCGTGTCCAAACAGGACACTTGAGAAATTGTGAGGTGACACAACTGAATAAAAAATTGTGGAAGTTGAAGGGTCCGGCAGTCCCATGTCTGTTTGAACAGCACCAAGCAAACATTCACGATTTTCCTTTTTGCTTCCTCCGCTTTTGGTGACTTTGGTGCTCGTCAGACTTGACGTCACACGCCACCTGCCATTGCGGTCCATCTGTTCTGCCGGGCCCTCGTATTCTTGGTCATGTTCCTTTGTACCTTTGTGTTCGAAAACCTACCCGCATCCAGCGTCTCTATCTGTGTTATCACGTGGCACGACCCAGCGGACAGTAATTCAGATCTATTTGGGTAAGATTTGGAACACAGCCCTTCTCTTCCCCGTTTTTGGGACCTGGAGAGCAGCAGAGGCCTTGAGCGATTGACTGACAGCCAACAGTGCTTGTGAGTGGCTGTCCGGACCGATGTGTTGAGCATGCTCAAGGCCCCGTGTAGGACACGGGCGAGATTCCACGAAGGAAACTTTCCCTGGCAAAAAAAAAGGGGACGGAAGCAGAGCGCCGCACAATTTATGTCGGAGTCGTGTATCGCCTTACGATTTTTGAAGTATTCTGTTTGGACGGGCCTTTAGGCACACATGTCCTTGCAGTTCACTGGGTGTTGTAAAAGGCATTACACAATCGGCGTATTGAGTATGTGCCTCGGAGGCTCGCTCTGACTTGAGCCTTCTTTCATTTTAAAGGCGTCCCGTTGCGTTTTTCGCCATTGTTTCTTTGGAGAACCTTGAAACCAGGTGGTTTGGCAGTGTCAAATTCCACGAGCTTCGGCATGCACTGTTAGCAGACGAAGAGCGGTCAACTTTGGTCGTCACTCCAGACGGTGTCTCATGGTTCACAGGGTTGCGACGGGTCATAGTTTGGGAGGCCTCAAGGCTCTCTGCTAGGGAGCGTAAAACGCAGCTGCTACCGGTCGGCATCGAGATGCGTGCCAGACGTTCCGCTCTGTTGCAGGAATCGGACGACGACTCTATGGACTGGGGTTCCTCTGACGAGGGTGAGAGTTCTCTGTCCAGCGACGACGAGAAGTACGGCGGGAACCTGGCCATCAAGTTCCTCAAAAAGTGAGTGTATCTCGCTGACCGCTCGGGCCCGACACAACGGATCGACGACCCGGAAGAAAGGCGGGATGCGCGGCGATTTGCTTTGTGGTGGTTGAGGATGACCGAGCAGCATCCGGCGTGAGCGCCCATTCTGCACCGGAACGCTCCATCGCACCGTTAACGAGCGATTATCTAAGATGCGTTTAACAACTACGGGAACGCAGCAAGGGGCTCTGGTAGGAAAAGCGACGATCCGTTGGTCTATGCCTTTGTGTGCAGGTGTACCTTTTGTAGCCTAACCATTATTTCCACTTCCGGAAGCGCGAGGGGGGGTAGCTGCTTTTCAAAAGCTGGTGCATCCATGCCGAGCTCGTCGCGAAATCGACCCGACACCGGCAATGAGAGAAGGGCAGACATAGTCTTGCATTGCTTCGGCTCGCTCTAGCCAAGTTAGACGAAAATTCAAGCTACGAGACATCTTGGAAGTGCTGCCTTCAGACTTCCTTCTCCTAAAGCCAGGGCTCTGTTTAGAAATGGCCCGGACTGGTCAGAAGGGACCATTATCGTATTTTGCGGGCCGCACCTTGTGTGTAGTCTCGTACGCAGCACGCCTCGAAAAATTGCTGCTTCATTAGAGTACAAAGCTTGTAGTATACAGTCAAATCTCGATATAACAAATTTCACGGGACGGCTGAAAATCGTTTGTTACTCTGAAATACTATCGTTATAGTGAATAACTCAGAGTGGCACTATAATAAGCAAATTGGACGAAAGAAATTACGCTATCTCTACAATAAGACGAAGCTTGGTCATTTCTGATCAAAAAGCATTATACGTGATGAAACACTGAATATTTATTAGAAGAAATCTGGTATCTTTTCTGGTGGGTGCAACACATTGGCACAGCTTCCAAGGAACATGCGCAACTTAGCGTATGGCACTTGGGATATGTGGACATGGAGACGGATTTTTCCTATAAGGGGTATTCACTGACGACATACTTGAGGGCGATGTTTAGGGCACATGCTCAGAATGAGCCCACATTAATAGGCTGCTAAGACCGGTAGTCGTGATAGTGTGGAATGCGCGTGGCAAAAGAACTGTGGAAGCTCACCTTTAGCATGTGCTCACCAGCCGCACACACAGCTATGGCCGCAAGTGAATACTCCACACTGATCTGCGGGCGCTGCCTCCCGCGCCTTCAACTCTCTGGTGTCCACTCATCGCTGCTCTCTTTTTTTTCTTCTCGGGGACGTTGTTTAGAAAGTTGTGGGTCGTTGGTTCTGCCGACATCCATGCTGCATCGATGCACTGCACGTAACCCCGATTCCTGAAAGGGTCTGCGGCAAGCTTCCCGGTAGCTTTGCTTCACAGTTCGCTCGCGTTGTGTTTGTCTGGGTGCTCGCCACCTTTTTCTCTGGACTGCCGTTTTCAGAAGGCCCGTGTTCAGAATGAACTCATTATCAGAAAATCAAACTGAAGCTAACGTAGCACCAGAAAGTTGGCAAAAGCCTCACCGGCCAACGTACTGTATAGATTATGAGATGAAACCTTAACGGCCCAGTGTGCATCTGCTGCATGCCAGGGTTTGCTGATGACGATGGTTGTTGCGGTCTTGGAAGCCGCCCAGTGGCAGAAGCCGCCAAGTAGCGGGAACACTCTGAACCTTTTCATTAAATGTTTAGGAAAGAGATTAGTAATATTGAGGTGTTTGCAACATACAAGAGCAGCTAAATACATTGTTCCGATGTATTTGACATTTTTAAATTCACACTACTGAAATATTTTTACATTGAAACCATAAGAAATCGGAAGGTCTTTTTGAAATTTTTGAAAGTCTGAAAAGTTTGTTAGCCCGATGTTTGCAATAATGAGATTTAACGGCAATACAGAAATCATAATGTAATCTGTCGTTCCCAAATCACTCTTTTCCTAATGAATGACCTCGTGAGAATGAATTATCGTACAGTCTCCACCAGGCACTTATCCAGGGTGGGGGGAGGGGGGACGAGGAGGGAGGGCGGGGAGGGGGAGAGGACCATGAGGCCCGGCCCCCACCCGAAATCTTCCATTTTGCTGGGACCTCCTCTCCCCTCTCCCCTCATACAGCATTTCGTCATGGGCAGCCCCCCTCCCCCCTCCCCCCCCCCGAAACAAAATCCTGGCCTCTGTCTGTATCTGCACTGTGTGTAAAATTTAAACTTTGGAACATGCTAAGTCGGCGGACCGGAATATATTGTACTCTCTCTCGATAAATTCAAAATTTGCTATACTTTATTATTTGTGGTCTGTGGGCTGCAGGGCCGGGGAGGCGACAAGGACGAGCAGAAGGAGCAGCGTCGGCGGAGAAGAAGCGTGAGCAGAAGGACAAAGCGCAGGGACGACGACGAGGAGGGCTGGGAGGAGGTCAAGGGGCGTGCCCCTCATCATGGTGAGGGACAGGTCCAAGGCGCCGTAACTTGTTGCAGTTTACGTGATTGAGCGGCACTTCCTAAGTTACAACGAAGCTTCAGTAAACAACTCTTTGTATCTTAGATTGCGGGTACTCATCTAGAAGTTGGCCATCTAATACACATAGGCACAATGATTTAGTCTCATGCCTGCTGTCACTGCTTCAGACTCTGCTCTGAGGAGCAGAGAGTGAAATCAAGAAGGCACGGTGCCAATGTCATTTCCGCTTCAGAAGGCCGAACCGTGGGTCGGTAGTCACGTTAAATGTCGACGTCGTGGGATGTTTTGGAAGTCATCGGAACGTAACTTGTTACATTTTACGAGGGCCAGTAACTATAATTGGACACATACAAAAGAATGTAAGTTTATTTGTGACTCGATTACATTTCAGCTCAAGGAGTTGTAACTTGAGTACTCTTAAAGAGAACCTTCTTGACTCTATTTTGCAGTTGCAAAGTGAGGGATTAGATTTATGCTTACTTTGTGAGCTCATGGGCAACGTATTGGGCGGTGAAATGGTTTTGCAAGTGATACACACCTTCAGAGCACACAGGGGCCAAAAAAAGTGCTCAGAGTATGTTTCTTTTTTTTTTTTTTTAGGCATGTTTTGTTATATTTAATATTCTTGGAACTTAAACATTTCCGTACAAATGAAGTTGTTTAAATGTAAGGCTGTAGGCGAGCTGGTCGTGGTCAAACATCCAAGAATATTCCGAGTCTCAGATTACTTAGGGGTCAATGCAAACACATTAGA
This sequence comes from Ixodes ricinus, assembly GCA_037355805.1. Lineage (NCBI taxonomy): Eukaryota > Metazoa > Arthropoda > Arachnida > Ixodida > Ixodidae > Ixodes > Ixodes ricinus. The sequence continues at coordinate 23,685 of JAZHYW010063676.1, read as the reverse complement.
CGTCTAGGAATGACCCCTGTTAAAGCTCTCTGTTGCATGCTTATTGCCAGGGTTTGGTTCTTCGTTCGTATGGAACCACTGGAATTTCTGACAGCCATAGAAAAGGCAAGGCAGCCGTCGCTGCCACTAGTAGACAAGGACACATTTGTTTATCCACTGCCTCTTCCAATCGCAGCTCGAGACTGTGTTGTCACCCTTCACCTCTGTGCAAGGAGCTTAACTTTTTGGCCTTACAAGGCCATACAAAGCCAAGGTTGCTAGAGCTCGGCTGTCTTTTGTTGACGGCCATTTCCCCTTCTCCTCCTGCAGGAAAAGCCCAAGATGTTTGCCAAGGATGCAGAGATCAACCATGCGGTGGTGCTCAAGAAGCTGAACGAGATCCTGGCAGCCAGGGGCAAGAAAGGCACGGACCGGTCTGAGCAGATTGAGCTGCTCAGCGAGCTACTGGCCATCTCCCAGGCACACAACCTGGGGCCAGGCTTCCAGCTCAAGATCATTTTTGCCGTCGTGTCGGCCATCTTCGACTACAACCCCAACATTGCCACCTGCATGAAGCACGACATGTGGCACAAGTGAGTGCACCCCTGCCAGGAAGACGGACGTTGGAGGGGAATCTTTGAAGAGAGGACGGTGACGGTTCGGTCGGGTTCAACCCTTGCGGTTGCGGGAAGCCGAGCTAATATTGCGATCACATTTTAATTCCTTCCTGCCATGCAGATGCTGTCACTAGTATGGTCGAAGGACGAGACGCTAACCCTGCTTCGTTATTTGCTGCTCTCTTTTTGTGATAGACCTCCACGTGCCTTGCCGAAAAGTAGAGGCACGGAAAGGCGCATTACCGATGAGACTTCATGAATGTTAAGGGCTAAGCCCGAAGACAATTTGGCGAAGAGAAAATCCTTTTAAGGTTTTTTAATTAGTTTCTGGGACAAAGAATTATTTTTATTTTTGCAGTACTGGTAGCATTCAATGGACCTAAGGCAGGATGTTATAAAAAGATACAAAAGGAACTGCGGTTGGCGACGAATTTCTTGGGCGCCGATAATTCGGACTTGTTTAATATTTTAGACCTAAAGGAGGAACCGTGACCTACCCGATAGAAATAGTTCATATTCACGACCGATGTTTCGGACAGCTTAAAGTCCGAAAGTTAGATTTCTACGGACAAAATCTTCGTGGAGCGATCAGCGGGAAACACCACCGAGAATACACCATTGATTCTATGTTGGCTGCACATGGATTGGCTTGGTTTGACATTGCTACTTGAGTTCTGCTAAGTCCTACCGCTAAGTGATGCTATGCTTCGACTTTTGTTTCCCCTCTAGCTGCGCGTCATTATCATCATCGTTGTTACCATTTTGTTTTATTCCTTCACCATTCTGCAGTCGTGGACTCGCGCCTCTCATCTCGTCTCGGTGAATCGTGTTTATGGACTACGCTAGCTTGGAGGTCATGGCCCCATCTGTTCTTCCGTCACCGCGACGTGCTAAGAAGCGTGGAGAATACTGGACCATAACGCTAGAAAAGAATGCAGTGATTCTCAAGCTAATAGAAGGTGACCGGAACGCAAGCGGGGGCGTAACCTGAAGCAGGGGCACTATTGACGGCTTTTCTAAGCCCGCTTAGACGTAATAAAGGCAAGTTTTTAATCTGCCGATTTTCAGACTGCTCTATTCTTTGGACTCTTTTTCTTCAATCTCTGCAAAGTCCGAAAAATCGGTCAGTGAATGTAACAGAAAAGGGGTAAGGGCACCGCACTTCAAGCGTAACTACCGAACAGAAAAGCGCTTCAAAGGGGGTTACTGAACGCTGATGTTCTTTCCAAAATGACAACGGTTTTAAGAAGCCTGTTTAAATCACTGACGGCATCTGGAAGAAACAACGTTTTGAATGCAATGGTTCTACACGTAGGTTTGATCGACGTCGGGTTATGTTGTATCCATGGAGGCTTGATTGCACATTTTCTGTAACAATTTACATTGGATTTGAGCTGGCGAAGTATTGCTTGAGGTACCCCTTCGGCATGTTGCAGACGTGAAATCGAACTCTGCCACTCAAACTTCCTGTGGTGCAGGTGCATGGAGCAGATCGACCTGTGCATCAACGTGCTCATGGAGAACAGCAACATCTCGGTCGGAGAGCACGTGGCCGAGGAGTCAGAGTCCCTGACTGCCCCTCCCTACCGTGTGCGCGGCTGCATTCTCACCGTCGTGGAGCGCATGGACGAGGAGTTCACCAAGATGCTACAGGTGGGCGCCGCTTGCTTGCCTCGCCTCTTGCATCACTGGCCAAACGGTTTCGAGGTGGCGAAGACATTTGTGTCGAACGTATTATGGGAGAAGGTGGCGAGGGAGAGGCATTCACTCTTTCACGCGTAAGTTGCAACGTGGTAACGCAAGTGTGCAAATAGCCCACTTCCGGTTCTGAACTGGACGGTGGGTTTTGTAGTACAGTTGAACCTCGATCTAACGAACCTCGATCAATGAAATTCACAATTAAACAATATTTTTTTCGTCACCCTATCTTGCTTCCATTGAAGTATTGTATCTCTTGATTTCGATGAGCAGGAAAACACGGAGTGCGCCAATACTATGCTGCAGACATTATTTTGAAGGGCGGCAAAAATAAAAAAAATAAACTCGGCTTCAAAACGAGACTAATACGGCGGCCGTCCGCCATGTTGAAAATGTAGTGGAATCGCTCAATGTTCGGCTCGATTTTGCATATTTAGCGCGATTCGGAAGTTGCCAAGACCATGTAAATCTTTCTTTTTAAACATATTTTCTCAGTGAATTACGGGCTGATAATTACAGGAGGAGTAGTTTTGGAATATACAATCCAAAAAAGTGATTTTCCGAAAATCAACTTTTTCATGATTTTTCGGTTTTCAATTTTTGGTTCCCCAATTCCGAACGGCGTTTTCGTGTAGTTCATACTTTTTGTTCTCGCGGCCCCATAGAGCACGGTTATTTCCGAGCAGTGGTGCGCTGCGGAGAAGCAACGCCCATAGAGCTCGCTTCTGCAGATGTTGCTTCTCCGCAGTGCTCCGGTGCTCGGCTAATGGTCCACAATTGACAACTTTTTAGAGCAATAGCTGTTATGGGCTCTTCCCACCACCAAAAGATGGTGTCCGTTGTTGATGTTGTAGTTGATGGTTTAGTTGATGATGTAGTTGTTGATGATGGTGTAGTAATTGATGTTGTAGTTGGTATAGTAGGGCGTACGGTGTCCGTTGTCTATGTTGCCAAATCCTTGAAAAAGATGGCTCGCCGCCCGCAAAAATCGAACTTGGGTTTGCTGCGTGCGTAAGCGGAGGCATTACCACTGAGCTACTCCAACGGCGTTAAAGGTGTACTCCGGCGATTTTTTTGAGCTACCCCAACTTAACTATATTTTCGGAATCACTGGCGTTTACTCTTCCCTGTATGCTATTTCGTACCGCGAAATTCAGAACAGTTTTTGTGAAATCGGCAAGTGAAAATGATGCCAAAACAAACATTCGAATATACCCACTCTTTTTAGCGGCGTGACGTCAGGGGAAGGCAGGCTTGCAGGTCGAGCGGGCAGTCTCAAAGTGGACTATGCTGAGCATTTGATGTGTGGTGCTGTGCAGGTGCTGGAGCGAGCTTCCATAGCATTCATTTGACATTATGAAACGGCTTGTAATCAGTTAGGAACAGAGTCTACAGTCCAAAGAGTGAACCCCTGCCTTCCCCTGACGTCACTTTTTTATTGTTAGAGACTTGCTTTTGAAACACACGGTGTGGACCAAAATTGTAAATGTAATAACATTGCGAAAAATATTTATTTTGGCCCAATATTTGGGTCACTATTTCAGCCATGTTTGTTTGTGTGTTTAGCAAATTTTCAGTCAAACTCGAGGACTATGAAGAAAATGCCGAACAACCCATCTTATGCACGTTTGCAAGTACGGCCTCCAGTCGCTGGGTGCGCTTGGGCAAGCCATAATCCGATTATGACGCCTTAGCAAGGTGTCATAATCGGGTTAGCTTAGGTGCCACAGGAGCAAGATGGCAGCACCCAGAAACCAGTACTTGCAAACATGTATAATAAAGGGTTTTGTTGTACGCATGCAATCTCTGGAAAAAAAAAAGTTGATAGTAAAATGTTGTTGTAGCACTGTCAATGCCAAGAGCTTGTGCTGGAGACTCGCTTTAACGCGCTCCTGAACAACAAACAAAAGCATTTGGAACAAAATGGTCAGATGTCCATTTTGTTCCGAACGCTTCTCATGCACCTCACGGCAATGTTCTTAGATCTATCAGCTTACAAGCTCCACTAAAGAGCGGCATCTCGAAATCGGTCGTACTTTGTTGCCTGCACGTGAGCAGGTGTGGGTGGATGGTGTTCCTAGCGCCACTGGCATCAACAACTCCACGGATCCACGGATAACGAATAAAGACCGTTTTCTAATGACACTCTTTTTGCGCTGGCTTTTGCGCAAACTTTATGTTTAATATAAAAACCGAGATAGAATTCCTTTCTGCCCAAGGCAATCTGCATCCAACATTCCACTGATTCCACAGCTTCTGCCCATCAGGCCGGCTGACAGTGTAGCGAGCACACGCACCACGGAAAGGCGCCGGGCATTCTAGGAGCTTTTCAACTGACTTTGATCTAGTAATGTCTGACCCACGGTGCGTGAAAGCGACGCCGATGCCCAACGACTTTGCCGTGACATGTCGCAGCTATTGCTCTGACTCTACTGTGGATTAACACAGGAGTGCTCATTTTGTTTTGGATGAACACACTTAATCTTTGTTTTGAGGTGTCATGTGCTGTCTAAACAGTCCACGATAGACAACATTTTTGAGGCATGAGTAAATTTATCTCAGTACATTTCACTAATGTTTCATGCTTGTGATTAGTAGGCCCGTGTAGAGGAAATCATAAAATATCCGCCTTGTCTGCGTAGCCATCCATAAAGAAAATCATAATTTCATTTTGCATCATACTGTCGAGACCGGTTATAACGAAGTCGTTTATATCGAAATAGCGGCTACAGTGAAGCAATCACGAATTCCCAATCACTTTTGCACTTCGTAAAATCCGACGTCGGTTATAACAAAAAAGCGTATATAACAAAGTGATTTCCAGTCCCCGTTGACTTCGTTATAACCGGTTTCGAGAGTACTATTTAGATAAATTTTAGATAATTCAAAATTCTGATGATTCAAACAAATGTTGTGACTTTCTGGAGTTTGAATTGATGAGAGTCTACTGTATTCTTAGTCCTGCGACCTGCCGATGCCACCAATAAAAGAAAGCTGCGTTCGGAAACGATTCTAGAGAGTAGCAACGCTTTGCAACACGGTGTTGAAACCGGCAGAGATTTGGTTCTGTGACTGTCCGTGTGGCGGGAGCTTTCCCTTCACACGCCGTTCAGCTGTGTTGCACTGGCACAGCCGGCCTCCACGCTCCCCTTTGGAATGGGCCTTAACGGTGGGTTGCCGCTTCCTCAGGGTTGCGACGCCCACTCGCCCGAGTATGTGGAGCGTCTGAAGGACGAGAAGAATGTGTGCCGCATCATAGAGCGCCTCCAGAGCTACCTCGAGGGCAGAGGCTCTGCCTCGGAGCTCTGTCGCATCTACCTGCGCCGCATCGAGCACCTCTACTACAAGGTGGGGAGGCCTTTGCTGCTCGGTTTGCCAACAGGGGTAGGTGGGGCGGGGGCCTTGCAGTGACAGCTACGACGTTTGCAGGAACTTCCAGTCCCTGAAATGTCGTAACTGTTGCGCATCCCTAGTTTCGCGAAATGGCAGAGTGTAAGCAGGGTTGCAACACGAGTGCACTCAAGAATATGACGAAAACAAATGCATGCAGTTTTAAGCATACTGTTTTGCTTTCAATGTCCGACTTAACATGTGGCCTCAACGAGCATTGCCGCTTGCGCAGGCATTGCATGAATATGCGCGGTGCACCCATGTCTCGCAGTGTGGCCTTGGTGTTTTTTCTCGGCTCAAAAATGCAATGCATATTGTCTGGGGGTTTCAAGTTGTTTCGAGGTGCACTGAAATTAATGGTGAATTTTCGGAAACAATATCATGGCTCTCCAATGAACTCATTGCGGCAGTTCCGGCGTGGCTCTTACGTCAAGTGCCTCCGACCCGAGACTCGGTGCGCCGCTTCGCCGACTCGCAGCGCGATGTACCGCACGGTCATTCGCTGCTGTGCATTTGTGCCATTGCGAGAATCGCGATCTTCGTGATCTTGATACTTGTTTGTGCAAATAAAAAGAAGCCAATTGTAAAACGAGCGCACAGAATGGCGCAATGATACAGGTACAGCCGGCTGAACCCGTAGTGAAACTGATTGCATTCCCAATATCGCGGCTGTTTTGGCTTTGCCAGAAATGGAATAATTAGGTCCCGATTATGAGTCGACCGCGCCCTCCCAATTCAGATTTTCAAAAATTTAAAAATGGGTCGACCTACAATTGTGTACATACGGTATTTATTTTAGGCAACTCTTTGGGGAATTAACAATCTTTGCTATACTCTATTTTACCTTAGCATGTACCGCAGTAAAGGCTACTAACGTGAGCTCCTTGCTCTAGGGTCAGCAGCACAAGCTCTCATGCATTAAAGGCAACTGCCAACGCTGTGAGCTCGCGCTTCTAGCCTTTGCTGCGGTACAACATAAAATGGAGTATAGGGCATGTTCCTTCACTTTGAGATTGCCAAAACACAATGGGATTTGGCAATGATTTCTACTCAGTGATAACTGATGGCACGTAGAAAGTAGATCTGCCTACATTTTGTGCTGCACCTCGACCGAGACGCCCGATTCTCGTCTGCAGTTTGATGCCAGCGTGCTGGCACGCCGACCCAAGACAAGTGAGGGCGGCGAAGAGAAAGAGTCTGCAGACGCTCCAGCGGCCGAGAAGCCGGTTGCCGCTGAGCCGGCTACAGCCGAAGCCGAGCCCGCGGCCGAAGACGCCGACAAGGCCCCGGCCGTTCCCCCGACAGAAGCCACGGCCGACACCCCGGCGGCGGACGTACCGGCCGAGGGTGACGAGGACGAGGAGGGGGTCCACCGGGCAGAGCGGGTGGCTCCGATGCGCTCCACGCTGAACAGCCTGGAGCAGATGGAGCACCTGTGCAAGTACATCTATGCCAAGGACAGCACGGACCGGATCCGGACGCAGGCCATCCTGTGCCACATCTACCACCACGCCCTGCATGACAACTGGTACCAGGCCAGGGACCTGATGCTTATGTCCCACCTGCAGGAGAGCATCCAGCACTCGGACGTGCCCACGCAGGTGGGGCCGCCCTCTCTGGGCCCACCCTGCTTTCTTGGATTGTGTACGCCACAGTCGCTGAAAGGGCGAGATTGGCAGAAGGGGGTTCAGTTGTCCCGCCTCCAGCGTCACCTTCCTAGCTTCAATAACACGTCCTGCCGTCCTCATCTTGTCCCTGGCTATGTATGTGTACAGTGCAACGATGGACCGCTTATAACGATCGGTTTCTAGAGTTTCTAGACTGAAAATGATCAGCTTCTAGTCCAGATACAACGATAATCAGTTATAACGATTGAAATTTCAGGTTTTCTCATTATTGTTATAAATGGGTTGCACTGTATTAGGATGGAATCAAGTACAAATTGAATAATTGTATCCCTAGAATAATTTTGAATATTAAATCAATTGAGTTCTACAGTAAAGAAAAGCTATATTACAGCGGAGCTTTAACGGCTAGTTTCCCAGTATCGTGTCTGTGGACAAACAAACGCCGACAGAAAACTCCAGACAGTTACCGCCATCTATGAGCGATGGCGGCAACCAGACAACCGGCAAGCAGGTTGTCTGGTTGTCGCCGTCGTTCATGGATGGCGGTAACGTCTCCAGGGGGCCTTTCCACTCTGGTTTTCACCAGAGTGGAAAGGCTGAATTTTTCTAGGCATCATCCTAGAAGTCGTCCTTGAGGTCATCCTAGACAACATCCTTGAGGCCATCCTAGACATCTTCCTTGGAGGTTGTCCTAGAAGTCATACCTGAGGTTGTCCTAGACGTCGTCCTAAACGTCGTCCTCGAGGTCGTCCTCTAGGCGTTGTCCTTGAGGTCGTCCTAGATATCGTCCTCTAGGCATCGTCCCAGACATTGTAAAGATAACAGCTTCGCTGGCTCCTCATCTTCACGTGAAGTGGAAGGGCTCAACATTTTTTTTGCTAGTAATGCATTCCTAAAGAGTTGAAAAAGTTTTGTTAGTGGCAAGGCTAAGCTATCACCGGCACAAACTATTGTGGGCATAGCTAAAGTATCGTCGGCATATCTCCCAAACTCATTCTTAACTCTTGACTTCAAATGTAGCCCCGTTGGATGCGCATTTCTCTCCGGGCCAAGCCTCCGGGCTAACGCTGGGCATTTGAAGTGCACGCCGGCGTAGTTGGGGGTGCGGGAGTGGTGTGTGGAGGGGCGTTGGGCTGACCTCCGCTCTATTTCAGATCATGTACAACCGGGCGCTGGTGCAACTGGGCCTGTAGGCCTTCCGGCACGGCAACATCCGAGACGCCCACAATGCGTTGCTGGACATTCAGAGCGGCGGCCGTGCCAAGGAAATGCTGGCTCAGGTGAGGGAGGCTGCTGCTCGTGCACCTGCTTGGATTGCTCGCGGACTAGTGGGTGCGCCAATTCTAGGTTAGCCCCTTTCGTGAGTGATTTGCAATTACTTTGCCCGCTCTGATGCAGTAATAGTAATTACGGGCAGTTCAACTACCGTATAGGGCAGGGGTGGCCAGGCTGACCCGACCTAAGAGCCGCAAACAAACCACGAAACTTCAGAGAGCCGCGGGGGGGGGGCAACTTTTGTCTAGAGCGATGAACGAAATTGGAACTACTTTCAATCTATCAGAGTCAAAAGCAGTCCAACTGTACGTAAGTTAGTAAGCAGTAGCTCAAGACTACCAAACCGCTACCCGTCTTTCGATTTAAAACGCGCTTCCATTTCTCTTTTTGGGGAAGTGTTTGTGTGACCGGAAGGGTGGCCTGGGGGGGGGTGGTGGGGGGGGGGGGGGGGGGGTGTGTAGAGGAGGGAGCCGCGAGCCGCACTTACCACGCGAAGAGCCGCATGCGGCTCGCGAGCCGCAGCTTGGCCACCCCTGGTATAGGGTGACGGAATTAGCAGTTGTCATTTCTTTCACGAGCTATGTAGATTGCATTGTTTGTTAACCGATGCAACGATCTGCACTTAAGAAATTCTTATGGTATTTTCTGTCCAGTTGGCTGGCCAGAGGAAGAAAAAGAAGTGCCATACAATGGGCTAAGACTTAACAACTAGCAGAGTAGAAAACCACCTTCAGCCAGTAGCCGAACTGTACCTTCAGTTGTGTCGTGAAAACGTCGCAGCGACATTGTTTACAAAGAAAGAAAGGTCCTGGTTTTCTTCATGCAACTATTTCTTGATCCCTTTAATACGAATGCCCTTGGGTGTCTGACAGACTTTGAATTGGCGAGCTTCTGTTGTATGGGAAACCTGAAAAGTAACAACACCAGATAGTTTTTGAGGAAGCTGACTGACTGCTTCACTGAAGAAGTGTGCAGCACCTCTATCAAGCTCGGGGCAATTTCGACGCACGACTTGACTTGGGGCCCGAGTTTCGTCGCTGTCTTGGCGTGACAATGTGCTGAAAAACTGCAAAACTGTTAAAAAAAAACTGACTTTATTGTATGCTTTCATTGAATTGTGTTTACTAGAGCTGGACAGAGTTCATTGTTCTGTACGTAGCTATACAGTCTAAGCTCGTTATAACAGACCTTGATTTTGACCAAGATTTTGGTCTGTTGTAAAAGGAGTATGTTGTATGCAGATATGAAGTTGAGTCAATGGTACGTGGAGGAAAACCAACTGAACTTCACAAATTGGTATGCTATATCCAAACGTCTGTTGTAATTAGGTCTGTTGTAATGAGCTTGGACTGTATAACTTAATTTTAATGACTGGGTAAATACCGACGGAAGCTCGACAGAAGGGACCATGTTGCTATTTGTAAGCTCACAGGAGGCTGTAATCTACAATAGCTCGACGTATGGGGGTGGGGGGCTGTTGATGTTGCGTTGCTACTTGTCCAGGGGCGTCCTTGGGAAGGTCGCTGACTGACCGACGTCTCCCCTTCCCAGGGCCTGCTGCCCCAGCGCCAGCACGAGCGCACCTCCGAGCAGGAGAAGATTGAAAAGCGCCGCCAGATGCCCTTCCACAAGCACATCAACCTGGAGCTGCTCGAGTGCGTCTACCTGGTCTCGGCCATGCTGCTCGAGATCCCACAGATGGCCGGTCAGCCTTTCCTTCTTCTCCCTTTTAATGCGAATAGCATTCTTTGGCTACTTCACGCACTTTTCGTCTATGTATCTATCTATCTTGGCTATCTAACCTCTTACGCCGCGGGTCGATAAATAAATAAAAAAGACCGGCACCGGCTGGGATTCGAACCGTTGACCCTTTGATCAGCAGGCAGACGCGCTAACCACAGAGCTATGAAGGCAGTCATTCAACGCACTCTAAACGGTTGTTTATATCTTTACCATAGGACGCGCTTTACAGCGCTGTCACAGCTACCGGTGCGCGCGCGTTCCATGCACGAGGGCTCATTCCGCTCTCGTGAGGCTGAGCACGGCCGCTAGCTCACCCTCTCCGCGCTCGGGAGAGGGTGATGTAGCGGCCGTGCTCAGCCTCACGAGACGGAATGAGCCCTCGTGCATGGAACGCGCCGCACCGGTAGCTGTGACAGCGCTGTAAAGCGCGTCCTATGGTAAAGATATAAACAACCGTTTAGATACCGTTGGTTGAGACTAGCTGAGACGCCAGAAAGTCTGGTCGGTACCATTTTGAGTGTTTGTGCGTATGGCGCGTGCTTTGCTCGCCTTCGAAAGTGACACAAACGCACGTGCTGGGCTGCGGAGATCGTGCGCAGGGCTGTGAAAGTGTCAACAAATTTAGAATCGCCTCAAGAGTGGGCTGGCATATCTAGAGTGTGCCGGCCACCTGACGAACGCGCATAACTCCGCACCGTTTGATGCTATTCGCATTAACGTAGATAATCATTCCCAAAGGATGGGTTCTGCTGATTTTTTTTTCATAATTTTTTATTTTTCGTCATTTTTTCATCATTTTTTCTTTTGCCTTACACGAACACGTGAGCTCATGAGCAGAGCACGAGCACCGGACGCCGGACGGGCGGACATGGCTAGCCCCTAAGGAGCTTCGCCCCTAAAAAGAAGAAAGGAGAAAGCGCAGTGTGTGAATATGAATTGGCAGGATGTGCACAGAGGCGACGGTTGGGACTGGGACAATAAAGAGTCAAGTTAAGCCTACAACTTGTTTAGAGTGTGATTGGGAAACATAATAGAATAAAGTGATTTTGCGTCACTCGGTGTTGGGTTACAGGGGGACGCGCATGCGAGTAGCGAGTGGGCTTTTAGAAAAACATAAAGTGCCTTAAGTGGTGTCTGTTATATGGCAACGCTTGCATGGCATTTGTATTGGGCATTGATTACAAACAGTGAAAAAGGAAGGTGAACGTTTTCGTGTCTTGTTTTGTCGTGCTCACAGTGCCCTGAATTGTTGTTCTTCCTGTGCAGCTCCACGAGTTAGATGGTCGCAAGAGGATGATCAGCAAGTCATTCCACTACCAGCTGCGCAACACGGAGCGTCAGCCTCTTGTTGGTGCGTAACTCCGATACAGTGCTTCTTTATGAGATAGTGTTTATGGCTACCTAACACAGAGCTAGAAGCGCTGCGCCAATTGTGCCATTGTGCACCAATCCACCTTCGCTGTGCCATCCTTCTCCAAAGTGCAAATGCTGCTCCAAAACCAATGTTACTAGAACCCTCAGTTGGGAAACTCACCGTTGAAACCTGGAGCCGCTGGCGTCCACCGAGACTGAGCTAAATACGACTACAGCGCCGCTCTTTATCATTTGTCTGTACTGTAGTCACTTTGATCGAGCTTTTAGAAAGCATGCTTTTGCGTAAAAACCAACAAAAAAAAACTTTTTGTAGTAAATTTTATTGGAGTTTAGTACAAAATGAGGGGGACATGATGTTTTCTAAATTTTAGTTTGCAAGGTTTCGCGGCACAATTAATATTGTTTTTATACAACCGTGCCTCAGCGGTGATTTCAGGTGGCGCGTCCCGACCTAGGCGCATCCTAACTTCGGTAGTAATTCGTGACGCGTCCGCTTGGGAGCCGGGGGTGGAACCCCTGAAACCCCTTCCACTGTATCTGTTCGGCGCCAACATGGCCGATTAAAGCGAAAATAGAAGTCATGTGCAGTTCCTCAAATGGCCGCTGCATAAGAGAAATGGTGGCGTTGTGATCGCCATAAGCTCTGTTCTCGGGTATGGATCGGTGCCTTTTTGTTTGTGGCCACAGTGGTTTATTGTGTTCTGCTCGTTTAAATAATTCTGAACTAATGTGACGAAAGCACCATACCGATTAGGTCATGTCATCGTCAAAGCAGATGACTCGTTTGATGAAAACATGTGCCAAGTGCCTATTTTCATCTAACGAGAATTGTAATTATTTATTCCGGACCAGGTACGTAAACAGTGTTCCATTTCGTTTCATGGTCTCGTGTTGATGAGCCGTCAAGTGCCAGCAGCACGAGGGAGAACTGTCAGAGTTGGTATGGTCATGCATAGGGTTTTTTGTGTGTTTAGGGACATCTGCCATGATGTACACCAATCAGTTATTTTAGACAAGCATTCATTTAACCTAATTTGGTCTGCAACAGATTTGACTTCAGTGTAAATAATACAATCATCTGCAAAAAATCTGGCTTGAATGGGTGAATCAATTATGAGGTTGTTAATGTACATCAAAAACAACAACGGCCCAAGCACCGAACCCTGTGGCACTCTTGACTCAGCGTGACTTATTTTAGACATTTTTTCTTCAATACCTGCAAACTGCTTACGATCGTTAAGAAATGCCTTGATCCAATTAATGACGTTAATATCTGCCAAGACCGATTTTAATTTAATTACCATAAAAGCCCTCCCCTGAGAGATCGCCCATCCCGTTTTTCTGGCTAAATATCTGTAACATACAAATTTCGAAATGTTGCCCACCCCCCGATTCCCGTTAGACGTCAAAGCGATGTCCGGCGTGAATCGCGCATCAACGGCCAGTCTGCGGTGTGTTCGAGAAGAGAGTTCATAGTGTGTTCCTGCGTTTTTGTCTGCGATCTATCTGCGCACGTGATATAAACTCCCGTAACACGCAAGTTTTTTTCCGCATGCATGTTGCATTGCAGATTCGCATTGTAAAATACTAATCTGCTGCGTTCGAGACTTGCGGTATCCGTTCCCGAGTTCGTAGCGGATTCCCGTGTTTTTCTCCACAATCTGCGAGCGCGATATTGATTCTTAGCTGTAACATGCTCGAGTTGTTCCCGCGTTCCTGTGACACAGGAGTTTCTAGCGAATTCCCGCGTGTTTATCGCATCGTGAAACGCAGATTTTTAATTGTGTCCGCGATCTGTGGTATCAGTTCCCGCATCACGTGGTTTGTAGCCGGTGCCAGGGTGTTTATCATTAATTTTTGATAAAGTTTTGCTGTGGCATCCCCAAAGATAGCCCACCCCATGTTTTTCACCCTTTATCTCTTCATTTTGGGTGGGCGTTCTTACAGGATTTTACTGTAGTAGTTTTTTTATGACTGACCTTATCGAATGCTTTCTTGAAGTCCAAAAAAATTATATCTACTTGCCTCTCATTATCAACCACTTCACACTTCACCCTTATTATCAACTACTTGTCTTTTATTATCAACCACTCAGGGTTCTCCCCAGGAATTTCTGAGGGGTGCACATTACCTGGGTGGGGGACAACAAGTCAATGCAAAGCAATGCGCGTTTAGTTTCTTCTTTTTTTTTTTGGTGTGTTTTTTTGGGGGGGGGGGGTTTAGTCTGCATTTTTGATTCATTTTCTTTTCTGGTAATGTTTACCCTCAGAGTGCAAAAGTAATAATGCAGAAGTTTAGAAAAAACTGGTTACAGCAATAGCCATTGTGAGGCTGTTCCTCACCACTGGAAACAAGACGTCCGTGGTTGATGTTGTAGTTGGCGATGTAGGGCGTCCGTCGGCGATGTTACCAAATCCATGAAAAAGATTGCTTGGCGCCCTCGGGAATCGAACCTGGGTGCGCTGCGTGCAAAGAGGAGGCTTTACCACTGAGCTATGCCGCAGCATGAAAGGGGCGATGCAGCAATTTTCATACTTTGCGCAAATATCGCTTAGAACAAATCCCTGACGTCCCATGAAACATGCATTCGCTTTTCACCCCACGCAATAGAAGTTGCAGAAAAAAATTTAAGAAAAAAAGCGGCATTCATTTTTCCAACTTGCAGCCAGAACAAAAGGCCACGTGATCTGGAGCCGATTATAGGCTGCCAATGTTGATCATAGCCACGTGCTGGGGTTGGCAAAGCACAGGACACGCGCTGAGTTCCAGACATTGTTATGGTTTGGCTATTGTCGTCATTGCAGTGATTGGACACGGGCCACTGCTTCTTGAATGTTTGTTGAGCTATTGATTGTCGCGAGCCCATACCAAGTGCTCATGCAATGCTGGGGTCCAATCCATGAACCGCATTCAAATATTGTCGTACTCAACAAATTTTGCAAAAAAATAATTGAAAAAAACATTTTTTTTTAGGATATTTAAGCATTTTTTATAAGTTGTGAATGCAAAAGCATGAATGTCATTCTTCTGCTCCTTTAATTCATCTCCGGTGTACTGGCGTGGACGACCACGTTTTGCTACTGCCGAGGTTGCCTAACACGAGAGCGGCTGCCAGGCGCGCGCTCTCGTGAAGCGGCCGCCAGCGGCTATCTGTAAGCCGTTTTGCTCAGCCAATCGGAGAATGGACATTTCTTTCGCATTTTTTTGCAGTTACTGATGCTGCAGGCTTCGCTTTATGGGATAGTTAATGCTTTCGCATTAAAAACGCTCGCTTTTGTCCTTGAAATTACACCGCAACAAAGGTTTTTGTTGGTCAGTGGCGTTGCGTGCGAGTAAACTTTGGTCCCACTAATGCCAGCAAGCTTGTGTAAAGTGAAAAACATTTCTAGCGAATATTCCTAGCGAGCACGGCCCCTTTAACAGCCCGCTCTATACTTGGGGTTTTAGATGCGGAGCATCTCTTGCTCGGGTCTATGTCCCGCGGCGTCGTAGTCCGCACCCACACTACGCACGCGCAACTCTCTCCTCCTATCCCGCTCTCCAACAGCTGCGCGTTACTCTCTCCGCTCTCTCTCTCTACCAGCTGCGTGCACTGCGCGTGCGTTCGATTGTACTCACACCGTGCGCGCACGCGCAACTCTCCTCCTCTAGTCTCCTCTCCTTCAAGTGTGAAAAAAAATAAACGGCGAGCGGCGAGCGTTTTAAGTTTCTCTGCCGCGAGCCGCGACGAAGGCTTGCGTAGGGGGTAACGCTAGGGCAGTCGGTGGCGCTATCTCTCGACGTCAGCACGCAACTGACTCTTTCCTCGGAACCAACACGATGCTCCGCATCACCCCATGGTTCCCCTCGGGAAGATGGTGTAATTTTGTTGTATCCAATGCCTACAACATAAACTCACTAAAAAAAAAAAAAAAAAAGAATTATAAAAACATATTGTAGCGTTGTCAATGCCAAGGGTTTGTGCTGGGAGGCACACTTGGATGCACTCCGGAACGAAAAAGAAACAAATGTGTTTGAAACAAAATGGTAAAAATGTCTTTTGTTTTTATAGTACCAAACACCCACTGCACTCTGCCCTCTGCAAACAAAAAAAAAAAAAAGAAATTGACAACAAGACGTTGAACTGTCACTGCCAAGAGCTCGTGCTGGGAGATGCGCCTTCACGCGCTTCAGAACTAAGAAGAAACAAAAGCATTTGGAACAAAATGGTCAGATGTCTATTTCAATTTTGTAGTACTCAATGCCCACTCCACGCTTTCTGCAAAAATAAGAAAGAAAAGAAATAAAACCTCGAGGTACACCTAAGCATTTCTCATGAGTTCTGAATGCGAAAGCATGCAAGCCAGCTCGTCCGCTCCTTTGTCGTCTGCTCGTCCACTCCCTTTGTCGTCTGCTGCATGCTAGCGCACGCACGCTTCGGGATCTCGGAGGCCATAGCGCAGCGGCCAATGCAGAGCCCCGTCGACAGCGCACCAGCCAATGGAACAGAAGGCGAATTGCTCCTATTGGGATCGCGGAAACTAGGAGCCGTTTTCGCGCTTCAAACTGATGACGTCAGCTCACTCCATAAGGCAGCTAATGCTTTTGCATTAAAAGTCGATAACAAGATGGTGTAGAACTGAATGCCAAGAGCTTCTGCTGGGAAGGTGCTTTTGTTCTCTCTGGAACAAAAGGCAAAACAAAAGGCATTTGGAACAAAATGGTCAGATCTCTATTTTTGTTCCGAAGGCTTTTGTTCACGCACTCCACGGTGCATGATTGGTGCGTCACGCCAATGCCCTGATGACGTTGGCGTGACGTCTCGGAGCTATCGCTCTGACTGTACTGGGACTGCTTAATCTTTTTACCAAAACAATAAGTTAGCAGAGAAACCGAGAACAATACCACAATGTCACTGCTCAAGTGTTTGCCGGTTGCGGATTAAAGACTTTTTTTTTCCAATTTGGCGGGGTGCGGTTTGAGATGGGGGTTGCTACTCCGTCTACATGTCTGGAGAGACACGTTGACCGAAAACGTCTTGCCGAGGTTCTGCCATAGTAAAGGCTTTTGTTTGTATCATATGTTGACTGTATAAAGTCTGTCCGCACCGCCCCTTCCAGGTCCCCCGGAGAGCATGCGGGAGCACGTGGTGGCCGCCTCCAAGGCCATGCGGGTGGGCAACTGGCGGGCGTGCCGGGGCTTCATCATCAACGAGAAGATGAATGCCAAGGTGTGGGACCTGTTCCACCAGGCGGACACAGTGCGGGCCATGATTGGCCAGAAGATCAAGGAAGAGTCCCTGCGCACCTACCTGTTCACCTACTCGTGCGTCTACGACTCCCTCTCCATCGAGACCCTGGCCGACATGTTCGAGCTGAACCGGGCCGTCGTCCACTCCATCGTCAGCAAGATGATCATCGGGGAGGAGCTCATGGTTGGTCTCCATCCTCCTTCTCTTTGTGCCGGCCCCCAATTCCTTCCCTGTGGATCTTCAATCCCGGGAACGGGGCTCTGGACGTCGCCAGAAATATAGAAAATCCCTTGATGTGCTTGCATTTCTCAGTGCGGAGTGCAAGTTCGTCTGCTTCTTTAGCAGGGGTTGCGGTGATGTCAAGAACGCCGAGCTCTGATAGGCTCTAATTGAAGGATAGTCACTAGACCTCGGGGCAGCTTGCTTTGAGGTCTACCCACGATCCTTCAATCGGAGCCAATCGGAGCTCTGCGTTGTTGTGTCACTGCAACCCCTGCAAAGAAGCAGATGAACTTGCGCTCCACATAGACCTCTGCAAACTTACCCAAGCACCAAGAAGCGTGCTCTGAACGTAGTTGCACACAGCAACTACTGCTTTGAATCTAAAATCTAAAAAGGCAAATTACGCATAGCATGTGCGCTTGTTAATGCTTTATTGTGGTTATTTACTTGGAATCCTTTTTGAAGTCAAGGAGAGTGCGTGAGGTGCATGTATACCTACATTGCCAGCACTTGCCTCGGTGCTCGGGTAATTGAGCGATATATCCATTGCCAACTCCGCACAAACAATGGTCATACATTGGCGTGGCTGGTCCGACCTGAACTTCAAGGTGTCTTTGCGTTTCTTTCTTTTTTTTTTTTGTCTTGTCCTTCTGAGACCTACGTGCCCCCTCTGTGTTTAACGGTTGGCTTAGTATCTTGGCGGATTATCTGCTGTCAGGACACGTCCTTTATTTGTTTTGTTAGATCAGTGGTTGTCAAATGGTGAACCCTTTGGGGTCTCTGAGGCCTTCTGGGGTCCCCAAAGCCTGTGACCTTCAGTCAAGCCGATCAATAAATCTTTTATTCTTGATGCTGGCTCTCCCACAAGCTATATAGACCAAACTGTCTGTTCCAAGTGAGAAGGGTTGGTTACTCTCCGTTTCAGAGCTTCAGTGGGTTTACAAGCATCTAATTTTTATTTACCACTTCTTCATTGCAATCGTCCGAGTAACCGCCCCTCTCCCCTTTGTACAAGATCCACAGATTTCCGACTTCTTTTTTTTTCTCCGAACGAAGCTTTTCGTAACCAAAACAAAGTTCTATTCTGTTACCTCCATCATTTTCTTTTTCGCACGCATAAGTACACCGACTTCGGGGTCGCGGAAATCTGGGAGGAAATGCATAAACAGCGGGAAGTGTCTTTCCCCCCTTTGGTTTTCTCGTCCGCCAACCACAACGTCCGCGGCCACGTCATTCGGGTAGGATGAATGTTCGTGGATCGCGGTGTGTCCGCGATTGAGGTATTTTTAGGCGTATGGGTGATCACTCGGTGCATTTATTGCAAATCAATATTCGCCTAAAAAGTGGGGTGGGTGATGTCTCGGGGATTGAATCTAAAATCTACTGCTGAACATTTTTTGGGAAAAAAAACTCTACTGTGAAAGGGTTAAGGGAGACGCGATCATCTGGTCGGGCGAAAAATGAGGAGGGCGACGAGGGAAAAGAAGCTAGAATCTCATATATGCGCTACTTTTTTTCGTGCAAAAAGCGAGCGCGCGTGATGCGAAAAATTTGTTCCTGTGTGCAGTCCCTTATAAACGGGAAGCCCCGCGTATTCTGGTGTCCGGTTAACCACAGCAAGCAGAGCCGTTTCCCCCTAACGTGGCCGCATTCGTTCCGCCCGCGTCTCCGCCCGAATAGGCGTCCCTGGATGAGCCGAACCTGATGGTGGTGCTGCACAAGACGGAGCCTTCCCGCATCCAGGCCCTGGCCCTGCAGCTGTGCGGAGCAAGGTCACCCAACCTCGTCGAGTACAGCGAGCGCCTCCTGGGAAGCTCAAGCAGGGGCTCCCTTCTTCGGGCACCCAACACGGTACGTCGCCCTTTTGCGTCGTCCGTCTGCATCTCTGCCCTGCCCGCCGGCGCGCCCACGGTCGTTGGCAGAGGCAAGAACGGGTAGCTCGTGCTCCGGCGCAAGCTACCCGGCGTCGACGTTGCTTCGGCCGCATCGTGCACCCCTGGGCTGTGCGCACACGCAGCCGGAGCCGGCGGAAGGGCGTGGAGCGTGCGCCGGAGGATGGGCGTCGGAGAAGCGCGCCTGGGCGCACTCGCTCAAACAGTGGCTCTAGTGAGGGAACGGCTCGGATGAGGTCGTGATCCTAGGGACGACGCGGAAGAAATAGTGCAGCGTGTGAAGGGCGTGGGAGCCTCTAGTGTTGCAGCGTCTGAGCTCGAAACGGTTTGCTCATTGGAAAATAATCACGACGTAAAAGAAATCGCATCCCATTTTGTCACTGCCAGACCAGAGGAGAAAACATGAAGTAGTGCCTCTGGTTTTTGAAATAACGACGCTGTTTACGGCAATCGGCGTCGCTACGGTTTCATAGAAACTGCGCTTTCACTGATCAGTTAAAAATGTAGACCTCGCAGGTTCGGACGTTTATTCGGTTCTTATTTTTATGTACTGGACACCGTTACGCTTGGTGAAGTAGACGAGGCTCCATTTTTTTCCATAAACTTTGGTTTGTGCTTTGTGCAGGTAATGCAAGGCTTCCGGGATGGATACCAGAGAGGAAGGCTATGGACAGCGGGACCGCAACTGGGGTGAGTCAGTGGTTGCCTAGCAACGTAGCTTTGAAAAAAAGAAGTCTGGTTCACTTGACCCAGGAGTCCTTAATGGGATGCTGAACCAAGAATTTGGATTGCGCAAAATAAGGCTGCAGAATCGTTGAACGGGACTCTGTGAACCTCGCGGAGGCATGTTTGGGGATTTTTACAAAGGTTGGATCGACGAATAATAAATAGTAGGTAGGAAATGTCGTTTTACCGACTTGCATATATATAACAATAAAAAACCATACGAAGCTCTCTTTTGAATACTTTGAGATTGAGTGGTTCAAAAACGCCGCACTGACGACAATTGTCAAAACCCACCATCGGCACTTGCTCTTTTTTTAGTATATTTAGAGGCTTCAAACTCAAAACCAGTGCAAATACCTCTAACGGAATGTATTCTGAGTAAAAGAAGGATGCAAAAAAAATGCAACGCACAAAAATAAAAAATTAAAAATGTTTTTTTTTATGCAGCGTGCTGAATTTGACCGAAAAGTGGAGACCTTTCTCTGTTTCATGAGTTTACTACTCAGTACTCAGCGCATGATAAAAACACAAACATTGCTTAATTTGGAAGGCAATGAAAGGTTCTACCCGTGCGTATTATATTAGAGAGAGAGCGAAGTGTTGAAAAGGAAGGAAGCCTGGAACTTGCGTATTGTTTTAAAAATAATACTGAACATAACCAACTAAAAAAAAAAAAAATTGCAATTTAGGTACAGTTGTTTTGCGGAGGAGGCTAATTTTTGGGGATTCTTACGAAGTTTGGAGCGATGAATAATGAATAGTAGTTATAATGTCGTTTACCTAAGCACTCTTATATATATATCACACAAAAAAAATATAGACGCTCTCTTTTGAATACTTTGAGAATGGAGAGTGCTTCATACAAACGCCTCACACTACAATCGTCAAAACCTCAGCGTTCTTTCGCGCTTCTTAGAGATTTTTTTTCTCACAAGCTAAACATGTCAGGACATTAAAATAAAAAGGATTGTTGCTTCTTGGGACATGCTGCCACAAGATATAAAAGTTTGTAGGCAAAATAAAAAATACACAACTGCCACTCCTTGCTTGAATCAAAAAAAAAACCGCCCATATATAAAAAAATTAAAAAAAAGAATCGGATGGCAATTTTTTTCAAAACTTTATAGAATAGATTTTTAAAAAAATGTCTTGAGAGATTAGTACCAAGAGAAGCAAAATGTTTTATTTTCTATGCATTTTAGTAATTGCACTCTGGCCCTCCAAGTTTAGGGGCCTGGGAAGTTAGTTTTCATGACCCTTTAGCAACATTAGGCTCACCTCACTTGGAAACAAGCCCCATAAAATATTGTTAAAGGTTTTCCTGTAAACAATTTTATTTTTTTGCGTAATTTTCACCTGGTGGGAGTTGGAAAGAAGCTGATATCATGATCTACTTTATGGCAATTTAGCATGAACATCTTCTTTCAGAAACAATCTTCCTCAGCTAGAATTTTAAAAATGACCCTTTTGACATCATAGTAGTTGCTTTGACAGGGCTACTGGTATTCAACATGCGAATTCTAAGGCATCCCTTTCCTTTCCAAGGTCGAAGACAAAACCCAGAGGAATTACTAGGTTCTTGCCGGTTTTCTGCAAATAAAAGATGCAGAATATCTCTGTTCCAAAGTTCTAGGTGTAAAGCAATTTCTATCCGGCTGATGGACAGACATTTGCATGCAAGGAGTTGACACAGTTTTCAAATAAACACACCCTCAAGTGGAAACACACATTTTTTTTTTTTGTCCAGCGACGCACTTGCTGCTAGTGCCCTGGCCCTGTAAAGAGAAAGACATGCTTGTAGTTGTCATTGCGTAACAGTCATGCAGTGACAGGCTGCGTGGAAGCCGTTCCGAGCCGAGCTTTATTTACAAGATGGTGCAGCTAGCCTGCTGGGTGATAGTTGCCTCCGGGCACCGAATCCAAACAAGACGACGACAGCTGTCGCGAAGGCAGCCAGAGCAAAGGAGAAGGCGATAGCAGGGGCTGCAGGTCCAAGGCGTCCACAGGCTCGCTTCCCCTACTGCTGCAAGGAGCGAAAAGAGCAGTGTCATCCTTGGTCACAGGATGCCAGGTAGGGCGTTCGAATCTCGTCAATGCTAGAGCGGTGGCAATCAGTTTGTTGAACGAAGTTTTGTCGACAGATTGTTTCATAGACACACTATGTTTCATTGACAGATCATTTCATTGACACTTGCTCCGGTCAGCCTAATTTCTGTGATGAGCCGCTGTTGCTGCCAGCTGCCACCGTTAAAAAAGCGGCGTAAATCGGTAGGCTGCGTGAGGTTAGCACGCACCCCAGTGATACGCGCACGATGAAATGTCCCTGCAGCGTGCAATTGGCATGACAAGTGTCAATGAAGAGTAGCTATACTCTATTTCATCTTATGATGTACCGCAGGAAAGAGCTACAAGTGCAAGCTCCTTGCTCTAGGGCACATCCTCGAGCGGCACAGGCTCTGGTGCATTTAGGGCAGCTGCCACAGCTACTGAGCTCGCGCTTCTAGCCTTCGCTGCGGTGCAACATAAGGTGAGCCGATAGGGAAAGGAAATAAGGAGTATATTAGGGAGTTTTAGAATGAGCGCACGCTAAAGCTTTGCGTACGCAAGAATAGCGTCGTCGCCACTGCGCATGCTCCGAACGCCAACCAGGTTTTGCGCTTTGCGTGCGCAAGTTTAGCGTGCGCTCGTTCTCCGAGAAATAGCGTCATCATAAGAGTCTTTGCGCTCTCCTCCAAGGAGGATTTCTGATGAAGAAGTTGGCTAAAGCCAAGACATAGGCGGCGTCGTGAACGCGGTGTCGGCGGCATCCTCGCGACTGCGATTTTCAATTTGGGACGACATTGTACTCGGTTTGGAAGACCCAGTAGGGTGGGCAGCGATCACCGGCAACTTGATGCTTGCGACGAGCGAAGCATTTATCGGCAAAGGTCAGTACACTCTTGTCGCGGCGGCATGTAGCGGCTCACGACCGGTCGACCGCTCGCGTCGCACTCTCACGTTTAAACAAATGTAAATTTGTTCCTCCGGAACAAAACTCTTGTTTTTTCTCAAGTTGCAGCATTTCGTGTGTGAAATTAAAATCGTGACTGTATCTTGGTGGCGTTCGCAGGCGCGAAACTTGAGGCATTTTGCGTCGCGGCGGAGAAACGCTATTCTAAAACTCTCTTGCGTCGCGTGCGCTAAAGCAAACGCTAAATTTAGCGCTAGCGTGCACTAAAATTGCGTACGTTATTCTAAAAAACTTCCTAGTGTCGTCGAAGCGTCGTGTACATAAAATGTTTGTCCATGAAACGTGTTTTGATAAAGTGATGGAGGACCCGTTGCTAAAGCCACTTCATAAACTATGTTCTAGTGCAGTGGTCTCAAACTCACTTGAGCGTGGGGGCCAGATAGCCCACACCGTAAAGGTCGAGGGCCAACGTGAAACGAGGGGGGATTGGGGGGGGGGGGGGGGGGGGTTAAAGATTTTAAAGAGAAGATATCCGTGAACAAAAGGTAAGGGCGCAAACGAGCTGGTGGTGGTTAAACATTTCGAAAAAACCCCGAGACTGGGACAAAAAGGGACGGACAAACACAAAGTCTCAAACACAGCTGAATTTTATTTGACAACGAAAGGTGCTTTTATAGGCGTCAAAGCCTACACAATTCAAAAGAGACGAAGGAAAGAAAGTGAGAAACCTACACAAAACAAAAGAGATGAAAGAAAGAGAGGAAGAATTGGGGAAACCCGTGCCACAAGCAGTACAACAACAAAACAAGCATTACAATAGAACAGAGTAGTAGTGGGTTCGTTTATACAAAAACAAAGTAGAACTTTGTTTTGCTAATGACACTTTGGTCCTTCTACTTTGTTTTTGTATAAACGAACCCAGCTACCCCTCTGTTCTATTGCAATGCTTGTTTTGTTGTTG
>JAZHYW010063674.1:0-12318 GCA_037355805.1 Ixodes ricinus | reverse complement strand
GCGTACTTCGTTTGCCAGTTACGTATTGCTCCCTTAATTTGCCAGCTTTATTGAGCGAATAACGTATTTACAGCTCCTGGCGGTCTACAGACGAAGCCGCGGAGGCGGCTGTTCAAAAGTGCCCGATGAAATTCGCCAATGACACAATATGGCTTGCACTGGCGTCGGATCATGGCAGCCATTGTGGTTCCTTGCTGCTGAGTGCAGTACCAGTCCAGCGCATGCATTTCACACCAACGAATTCATTTTTTTGGCAAAGAAAGGTAGGAATGACTCGAGATGCCTACCAGCACGGGGCAATGACGTCTGCAACGCGATCCTTTCTGATCGTGTTTCCACATTTCCGAGAAAATGCACGCGTGCACACAACACGTCTTCACAACTGAGAGCGCACCAAAAAGAAGTACATGCGAAATCTTCAATGGGATCATTTGTCACGTTCAACAGCATACCGACCGGGCAACGAAGCTTGGTTGAGACAGGTAACGCGCATCGGTATCCATCTTGCGCCGGCAGGCCGCAACTGCTGAGACGGCCAATAGTTGGAGCCCGATCTCGAGCTCGAACGTTCGAGTGCCCCGCCAAACTCTGATGCGGCGCTCGCGTCTAATCGGCTAAGTAGCATGGCCTTCTCGTGAGTTTTCCCCTTTGACCGCCAGTCACGCTAACTAACAGCCGACCGAAGCGCCTCCTGTTCACTGCCCTTGGGCTGTTCACTCTTCCAGTGCTGGTCACCCAGGTGACAAATGGCGAGTCACTGAGGGTTTGGTGGAAGCATGCGCGTCGTCTACTATTCCGCTGTGAACGGAACCACTGCGCGTGCTCAAAACGCTTTCCCACAGTCCAGTAGAAAAAGATGGCTGTACGCAGAAGCCGACTATTGGAATTGTCTAAGGAGAAGGGAGGTCCACGGCAGATTCATAGGGGGCTGCAAAAAGTGTGATAATACCTCACAAAGGATATCCACTTCCCGAAACTATATAGACGTTTACAACTATGGCCTCTAGGCGCCGCCATCTTGCGGTTGACGTGCCTACATCAGTCTGATAGTCGAGCTTGGACATTACCGGCTGTACCATTTATTACGGGCGGTAGCTTGCCGCCACCCTAGCCTTGCTAAGGCTAGGGTGCCTTCATGTGCGCTTTTGCTTGGGGTGATGACATCTGGCCATTTTGTTTCGAACGCTTATTTTTATTTTTTTGTTTTGAAGCGCGTGAAAGAGCGTGTCCCTGCACGCGCTCGTAGCGCTGACTGTGCTACGCCTTGTTTCCTGCGATTTCTTTTGTATTTACCCTGTGAGCGCGTGCTGTCCGCATCGGGTACTACAAACGATGGCATCACCCTAAGCAGAAGGACATTGAGGCACTCTGGCCAAGGCGTGCCTCATGATTGCCAGTCTGACGAAAAAATGAACAATTTTCGACCCACGGTGGCCAGACTTACTTTAGAAAAGTGGCTGCTTGTAGACGTCTATAGAACCTTCCTCAGGAAGAGCAGATGAAAAAGGGCGCGACGTTTAGCGGGTAATCAGACTCACGTAAATGATGGCGGCCACCTCGGACCTCGCCGAACCGGGGTTCTTCTTGGGGTTGTCGCCGGCGTCGTAGACGGTGAGAGGCGGTGCCCAGTGGGTTTGAGCGCAGCTTTCCCACGAAGGACTGTCCCGCCCGGGACGGGTCCGTCGGGTCCACCGAGATGAGGTAGTTGGAGGTGGCGCTTTTCTTCCGCTTCCGCGCCGCCAGCAGGAACACCTGGGCCGTGTTCCAAGGTTCACTCCCCCTAACTCCAGAGTATATGTTTCATGCCTTTGGCATTGGAAAAGCTAGTCGAGTGCGGCGCTACCCTATTTGGGCTGTCACGTCATATGCCCCACACCGGAGTAACTCCCAGACTCGCGAGAGTAAGGATTGAAGAGACACCTCTAGAAGCCTTGTGGAAGCAAGTCGGCCCCGCCGGTCCTACATGAAGTGACACCTCAAGATGGGTTTTGTTACAACTGCTTGCGACTGCTTATGGCCACAAGAGTGCGCTGGTTCTATCTATGGGGGTAGCCCGAGATCACTTCCGACCTGCGCACATTGCCTTATTTTTTACAGACCATCCTTTTACGACTGATTTAATAATTGTGACGAGTGTCCCAAGCGACCATTCCTCATAAATGGCGTGTAGATTTGATCTCGCGAAAAAAGCAAAACCTTCAGTCTAGTTCCTTAACGCAGATCTGGCGTATTTATAGGCCTACCGAACATACGGCACTAGTGTGCCAGTGGGCGCCCGTGCTAAGAGATGCTACTTAGTTAAGGTGGAGCAAGCCATCCCCACCCGATTCAAAACAAACAGTCGTCAAGTATCTATCCGTTCGCCCACCTGTTCTGTAATCGTAAATAGTCACAATTTAAGTGGCTTAAATGCGCTTGGTCCCGCTCGAAACGCCAGTGAGTAAACGAGACCTCCGACGAAGGCAAGACGTCCTTGTGGTAGGGTCTCCAAAAACAAAGCGAGCCCCCACCTTCCTGTTGTCCCTCCTTTCTCCGAGGTGCAGGAAGTAGGTCGGGTAGAGTCCCCGGTCCACGCCCTTCTTGTCCCTGGCGATCCTGCAGCGGACCGTGGTTCCCCGCGGACACGGCGTGGTGGCGAGATTCTCTCCATGCTGCCCTTGTCCAGCAGCTGGGCAAGCGGTCCGAGGTCCATGATGGGCACCGCGATCGGCTGCTGCGTCTGCTTGGATGTCGAGTGGTCCAGGCCGCTCCAGGTCCTCTACCTGCCAGCAACAAACGTGGGATCCTGTAAGGGCACTCCCCATGCCGCCCGGCCGAACCCACGCGAGTCAAGATTTCATGGCCGCTGTAAGCCCGCCGCTCCTCTCTGGAGTCGGAGCGGAATGCCACAGGCAACGAGTGTAGGTTGCAGGCCAAGCAGCGTATTCGGGAAAGCTTGTGGACTAAGCCAACAGGCCGATTTCGGCCCACTGAACAACGCGTTTTTATAGACGTTACATCGTACGGCTTACGGGGAGAGAGGAATGATGGCTGGCACGAGGCATAGGTAAACATGCCGCAGGATTCACGCGCTAGCCTATAGCCGACTCACGAATTTGCTCACCCGATAACGTACGAAAATCTGGGAGACGATTAACGGCTAGCGAGTGGATCACTGAGGCTTGTTTACCTAAGCCTCAGGCCCCCCTCCACTTCTATAAACTAGTCGATGTGACGCCCATAAAAGCGATGCAATCAGACTACCGAGATTACCTGTTGCCTTACTCACAAGCTTCTCCGAATACGCGGCCGGAAATCCTAAAAAGACGCCCTGCCGTTCTCAAAAAGGAGCGCACCTGTCCCTGTCTCCGGGGTCCGAGGAGTGTCCAGTACCGGGGAGGTGACGGGCGTGCTCTCCAGGTCCTCGTCTCCGTCGAGGCTCGTCACCTCTTCGCTCAGCTCCATCTTACTCATCTTGGCACGCACCTCTGCGAAAAGAGAAAGAGAGAGAGAGAGAGAAAGAGGGTATTTTGATTGTCAAACAAAGGTCTTGTCCGGCGCTCGAGGGCAGATCTACCACTGTTTCCCAAACGTGAACGTGCTGGACGAGGGACACGGGTCTGCTTTGCCGATCTACCAATGCCATCAAAACACCTTTGCAACGATTATCGTCAAGGCGGAAAATGCCGAGTCGCTGGGCTGAAGGCTGACGCGTGACATCGAATATTCCTCAGAAGAGAGCTACTGCGCATGTTCAAAACGCATCCAGCAGCCCAGTATAAAAGATGGCAGCACGCACAAGGCGGTTAGTGGTAGAAGTCTCTACGGTGTTAAGAATGGAACCTTCGGCGACCTTCTTCCGAGTTTCAACGCTGCGGAAACGAGTCATGACCAGTCCGGGAACGTCGCCTGCTGGACGGGGCCTACGCGAAACGAGTCCCGACGAGTACGGAACCGGCGCCTACGTGTCTGCGCCTGCGGAGACAGGTCTCAACGCGCCCGTGACGTCAACGGGACGTGTGTGCGTGCGTGCGGCTTGGTGCGCTCCGGAAGGGGAGAGAGGCCGGGCCTAACTGCGGAGACAGGTCTCAACGAGTCTGTGACGTCAACGGGACGTGTGTGCGTGCGTGGGGCTTGGCGCGCTCAGGAAAGGGAGAGAGGCATGACCTAATTGCGGAGGACCATGGCTACGACGCACTTCTGGCTACGACGCGGCGGACTTTGCTACGACGCACTTGACGGCGGGTTGCTGCTGCGCACTTGCTGCCCTGGCGGGGAGTGAGGGAGAAAACGGACCCCTATATAAGGCGGAGCGCGAGTCTGCTCAGGAGTTCTCTCTGATTTGACGACTGTATCGCAACCATGTAATTAAACCGTTCGTTACGTTACCAATTCTCCCACCTCCACTGGACCCCTGGGTTCTTCACTTCGGGGAATGGTCGTCGTCACGAGCCAGGAAGCTCCCGGACGTGCGGCTCCAAACCCCGCCTCTAACAACGTGAGACACGAGCACGGTGTAAGATAATACTCTTCAGGTGAGGACAGCGCGCTCCTCGCGATGTGCCGATAAAGTTCGCTCTTCACTCTCTCTTTCTCTCTCTCACTATGGTTTCGAGCGGCGCTGGCAGGTGACTCGTCGACCCGTGGGCACGTACAAGACGGCTCGCGCCGCCTCATGTACCACACGCGCAGAGCTCCAGCGAGGTTGTCGCACGTGCAGAAAGACCACGGTGTACCGGGGTGTCATGGCGACAACGAGATAATTTTTTCGCTCTCACACAGTTTCGCCGTTTGGCTGCCGGCGACACTGCAGGCCGCGGGCACGGTGACAGCGGAATGATGCAGCGTTTAGATGCCCGTCGAACGAACGCTATCTGATTCCTCGCGCCGCGCGTTCAGCCCCACCGTGTCCTGACCTAAAGAGTGTATCTTACACCGCGGACACGAGTAAAAGTGCGCCTGAATAAACCCCACCACGTACAAGCCACGGCGTGGAATCGCTCCGAGAGCCAACAAGGACAAGGTGTAACCACGATGAGTTACTTGACATCAACATGATGTTTTAAAAAATGGCGGCGCCCTTAATCAATGGGCGATAGCCTCACATAGCGGACTAGTTGCGCACCACGGAGGAAACAGTGGCTAGCGGTAATGAGCGTATAAGTGTAGCTTTGCGTGCATGCTTAACTTGTATCATACTATGGAAGACAAGTCATGCGCCTATCGTCTTTTTAGGCCATCCCTAGTGAAAACACGCCAGCGCCGTTGTTACTGCACTCACATCTAGGCTGACAGAGCGGGAAACTATATGTACTCGCCGGATCAATCAACTGCTTTCCTTTCCTCCCCTGACCCCGCTACCTGCGCGTAAGTATAGGGCGAGAGCGCGATCACGTGACGAATGATATTGT
Source organism: Ixodes ricinus (assembly GCA_037355805.1). Classification (NCBI taxonomy): domain Eukaryota; kingdom Metazoa; phylum Arthropoda; class Arachnida; order Ixodida; family Ixodidae; genus Ixodes; species Ixodes ricinus. Next base: position 6,928 of record JAZHYW010063674.1, on the reverse strand, counting down.
CGTATGATTGGTCCAACAAGAACGTAGCTTCCACCGCACTGCCAGCTTAGGGGCGAACAGAGTAGATCTCTGCGTCTCAAGTCAGCGCGAGCGCTTCTTGCAGTGTCTCGTGACGGGCATCATGTTAGCGTGCGTGACAACGGGCAAGATTATGGTGTTCTGGAGCGTGTCTCCGACTTAGCCTGTTCACCATGTCCTCGAAATTTGTCCCTCGATTTCTGCCTGATGACGTCACAAAAGTGTCACGCTGTTGCCAGCCTCAATACTGGTGCTGGGTGACTCCTCATAAGGCAGTATAAAAATAAAGAAAACCGGAAGAAATACTGATGTGCCTTTCGTGGGGTTTGTGGCTGCGCGTGTAATAGCAGCGCAGCTCCTCGCGCTTAACTCGGACGACTTAAAGTGTTCGCCGCCAGACGCCGTGAAGTGTAGTAGCAGAAAGAAACGAACGGCTGTACCTTCATTTCCGTGCTTTGGCAGGAAGCTACGGCAATACCAGTAGACAAAGGTTCAGCACCCGGATGGTGATTTTATTAATACTCGATAGCAGCGGCCCTTTTGGCGTGAAGGTACGCAGCGCAAAACGGCCAGGCAAAAGGCTGAAAGCAGATCGATTAATTTTCGCAAGGATTGTTGCTCAAGCGAGTCTTTCCGATTCGGACGGTCATAGCTATCGACTGATATTAGGTCTGTCAAAATGGACTAGTCAGATGGAAAGAATAATAACCGTGACACCATTAACGTTACTATACTCCTAGTTGTACCATTTTGTGTCAATTTTAGTGTACTTTAAATTAGGGTGATCGTGTCTTTAATATTTCTTATTCGAGAAACCTGACAACTGTATTCTAATTGATGGTTATATGGACGCTTCGCTATATCGAATAGGGTAAGCTGAACAGTTACAAAGTTGAAAAACCTAGAGAGGAAACTCTTTCTACTTTAACTGTTCAGCTGACACTATTGATTACGTACCAACTAGCTGAAGTCGAACCTATCACTATATGGATTTTCAAATTTGTGCCTTACATCTTGCGCCGCAAAAGACCGCGCACACGTGCACTTCAATGTGCGCACAAGTGTCTTAGGTCGTACATTTTGTTTTTGCCTGTTTTACAATCACAAGTGAAACGGACGAATTCCGTTTACTGTGGTGTATATTGAACGAAGGCTATGTTAAAGCTTGGAAAAGATTTCACTGTTTTTAAAGTGTCCAAGCTTCCAGGAGCTCAGCGTATCGAATACCTGGAGACGGAGGCACGGGACTGTTGTTGCGAGCGATGGCCATCGGGTTTCCTCCGTCCATGTCCTCATCGATGACGTGGGTAACAACGTCGTCGCTTGGCGCGTCAGGATTGTCCGAGCTGCTGAACAGCATCGGGCCGTCGTAGCCTGCGAGTACAGATCAGAAGAGCGGTCTTCAGGTAAGGTCCACAATGTACCAGCGCGCGTGGAAGAAACACAAGTCACCCATTAGTGCCGGCCGTGGGATTTCAAATTAGCTGCCGGTTTGCCTTGTGGCCAATGCCGACCGGACGGATGATTATTGCGGCGTTTGCAACGTGTTTTGGGTAGTAAGTTCAAGACTAAAAACTCCTGGACTGGAAAAATCGAGGAATGATAACTCCCAAATTGGAGACTTCAGCACTGACGACTTCAAAGCACTGAACACTCCAGGTCTTAAGACTTCAGCACTCAAAACATCAGTACTTGTGACTCCAAGACAGGATTCCAGGACTGAAGACTCCAGGACTGGAGATTCAGGGCATTGAAATTTTCTGCGTAAATGTCTTCGGCCTTTCGATGGAGCTGTTCCGACTCCCACGTGCCCTTCCTTGGTTTGGAACGTAGGCACCCAAATTTTCGCCTCTCTTTTATTTCAGGGTAGCTCATTTGTTCTTCCTCTGTCGTATTAAGCGTCAACAACCTCTGACACCGAGCCACTGGTTGGACGCCAACGTCAAACAAAACACAGCGCTTGCGTAAAGCAGGCTTGTTCGCAGTGTTAAGTTAAAAAGTACTAAAACTGCCTTGTAGTAGTACCCATATGAAAAATTCTGTTCAAAAAGTACCCGTAATTTATTAGGACAGCTGCAGTTTTTTACGAGTTTGACACGCTGCACTTTTTACTATACTTGAAGTACAAAATATACTACTAGTACGGTTACGTGAATATTGCCAAACAGCGCTCATCAATTTAAAACCGGCATCTTTGAAAGATCTCCACGACGACTCAGTTCAAGACCATCTCCCTGGAGCCCACGCTCACCTGCTCGCGTTTGATTTAATTGCCAGCTACCCAACTTTACCCCCTATTCATCGCCTGTACCATATACTTCAACGGCCAACGTCTTGGTGTTTAAAAAAAAATGAACAGAGCCCGAGCTTTAGCTGGTATACTTCTTGTGGTCATTTCGAGGCTTTGCACGCTCTTAGCTTACAACTAAACAAAAATAATAAAACTCGCCCAGTAGACCCTCGCCTTTGACATGTACTTTCTTTCTTATTTGAGGTTCCTTTAAGCACGGCCAAGTAACTAAGGGATTATACTATAGTTTTGTTTCCAGTAAGTGCCCTTACAAAAAAAATATTAGCCAGTCTGTAGACATCTTAACGATTTTTTAACATACCTGTCCACTTCCTATCTTATCGCCATTTTTCTACAAGGTTTCTACAGATTTTCTGTCAACAGGAGTCTACAGAGCACAGTCGTCAGAAATCCTACCAACTGTCTGTCGCCAACGGTCGTTAGACTTTGCGTCCCCATTTTTCTACAAGGTTTCTACAGATTTCCTGTCAACAGGAGTCTACAGAGCACAGTCGTCAGAAATCCTACCAACTGTCTGTCGCCAACGGTCGTTAGACTTTGCGTCGCCATACTCCTAGATTTTCTACAGACCTGACTTGATATACCATACACACTGAAAACATGACAAAATATGAGTCATAAGCAGTTTTCGTGTGTAGTAAGAAACGCTTTTACAACAGGCTTGAAGTGAACTACATAGTCACAGGATTTTATTGTCACAAGATCCGGCCCTGATAAACATTTAAAAAGAATCACACAGAGTATATATACATCAATAACACAGGTTTCCAATCAAACATGCTGTAGGTTGCAGCCTCGACCAATGCCAACACCAGATTTAGTCACCACGATTCCACATCAACAGGTTGAAACAATCATGCACGCTAGCCTTTTCTTGAAGACAGGACTATATGACCAGAATGTGACTAAACAACCTCTAACGAGGGTAACGTTGCGCCCGGCGTACCCTATGCAGCATCTTTCCGAAATTGTTCGCGCAGCATCGCAACCTTCTGTCAGCGAGCGTCGGCGATTCATCGTGTGTTGAAAGTCGGACGATGTGGTGTCCGTGGTGTCTTTTATGTGTAACTTTTTCGTAAAAAAAATTTGAAGCTTAAAAACGCGAACCTAACAGTGTACAAATAATTTTAAATTTATTGATAATATATATATATATATATATATATATATATATATATATATATATATATATATATATATATATATATATTATATTTATTTATTTGTGGACATCGGGCACAAAAAATAGTCGCGCTTAGTTCTTCATTCTAAATTATAATGTGAGTTACACGACGTAAAACTGAGTGTCTTCAAACTTGCCCCCGAAAGCGGACATGAAGGCACTCTGGGCTGGACAGCTTCTTTAGAAATTCAAAAGCTGGCCTTCAAAGAGCTGTCCTGTTCGATCGGTATTGACAGCAGGGTAGATGCTTTGCGTGTTTTAGGCCAATCGTGTCTCCGGTTAGGGTCACGTGACTACAGTCTCGAAGCTGGTGATAAGGCAGAGCACGGAACCTGACTAAAAGCCCAAGGCCACGCATAACATCCACTGCACTATCAACCTTGGGTACAAGTGACAAATCCTCCCGTTGTGTTCATTGTTGAGATGGCCCCGAAGATTAGCCTTTGTAAGCGCACCCCCGGTTCTGGGCTGCTTCCTTTCTCCTCCTTCTCTCTTTTTCTCTTTCTCCCTAAGCTGAAGGCGTAGACGGTGCGTATTCGCCGGACCAATGAACCCTATACTTTTTATCGCCTGAATCCGCTCTCTGTGCGCGGGTAACGGCAGAAGCGTGATCACGTGGTTTGACGGATGACGCATTAGCCGTTGACAAACCCGGAATGCCTGCGAAGACCGGACCTAGCTTCGCGGGTGATGCGGCCTGTGGGCCCGCTGTGGATTTCGCTTCTGTGGTAAGTGTGGTAAATCTAGTTCTAGAGTTCCGATCACCAGCACCGCATTTCGTCTTAGTGCCAAGTGCGATCTTCAACATGCGGATTGCCAAGACCATGGATATTCTTTCGGCAGCGCCTACACACCGGTGATCTTCCTTTGTTGTGGGCATACATGTGACCGCTAGCTTCGACGGACCGAAGACACGACGGACCGCCTTCTCTTCCATGTAAGTGACAAGGAGAGGTCCTCCTGACCATTTGGGACAGGTGTTCCTGCTACGCAATGTACGTTTTCTCACTATCCGATGGGTTTGAACTGTGTCGAACTCTGTGCCAGGAATCTCCGACGAGTTCAACGTGTAATCCAGAGCGATCGGCCCGAAAGGCCCTGTACAGCGCTATTTGTAAGTGCTTTTTGCGCCCTCAAGTCAAAAATTAAAAAGTTAATTAAATAATTTTAGTTAATTTGCTAATTACCTAATTTCACGTATTTTCTGGAGGCCGCCATGGCCATTAACACTTCCCCAGGGCTCAAGTTACTCTATCTCAAGTTCCCTTTTTACAAATTTGGTGCAACTAAAAAAAAAACACAAAAAACCCTGTATACGTCCCTAATGTAAAATAGACTTGCTGATGGAGCAGCAATTTGAAGGCACTTAACTTTTTCATTACCATGCAAAGTCTAGGCTTCTATGAAAGCTGCAGGCAGAAGCTGGTAGCTTGGCGTTGATTGGAGAGTTTGGCCGGGCCAGCTGTATTGGTGGCGCAAGCTATTGCCCGTTACAAAGGTTACAGCCTCTATCGTCCATCAGCCATGATCTCCCACCCTTTTTGCTTCCTACGTATCATGCCCGTTTTTCTTAATTATCGGGCAAGTGAGCCTGTGAATGGGGCATGTGCATGTCCCCAGTTGAGTAGTGGCGAACTGCTCAACTGGAGATTTTAATAGATGCTAACTTGTCATCTCTCTCTCTCTTTTTCCAGGCCACACCTGTGCACTTTCAAGGTCGATGCAGCAAAGATCAAGCACAGCCTATCAAGCATGCTGAGCAAGCTGGACAAGTAGAACAAAACACTGCAGCTCAACAACTGAGAATAAAAAAAAAAGAAAAATAAGAACATTTTGTCTGGTCTTTGAGTGTATAATGAAGCAAGTGCTCTGCATGCAGCATATGCATCGGTACACTTCAGAATTGATAACTAGCATTACACAAAGATAGAAACTGACCTATATTCTGTAGATAATGGATAGAGTTGAGGGGATTTGTCTGTAGAAAGTGGGCAGAAAACGGGTAGAAACTGCTATATTCTCCATAGTGAGATGATAGAAACTGGCCACTTGTCTACAGCAATTTGTTAGACACTCTCTTATTGGCGCTAGAAATTGGACAGGAGTGTTGATAGAATGTCTGTATGTTTGCTGTACAGAGTCGCCACATTATCTGTACACTGAAGTCTACAGAAAGCCTGTAGGAAGCAGCGGTCAATAATCTGTACACTGAAGTCTACAGAAAGTCTGTAGGAAGCAGCGGCCAATAATCTGTAGACAATGGTTAAAAAAGTGGATACATTCTCCCTAGGAATTCTATGCTCTCTAGCCATAATTATGTCTAGAAATTCTGTAGAAATTGGTTAAATATTTTTGTAAGTGCACTATCAGAAGCGGCCACTTGGTAGTCCAACATGTCAAAAAAAAAGGCTCAGTGACAGTGAAGGTTTGTGAACAAGAACCGCTCGCTATAAACAGAGTTTTTTTTAGCTAAGGCAGTGTGTAAGAAAGCACTACTAAAGCTAGTGCACGAGCACAGTGGCACATGAAGTCCAATCTCAAGCGCTCGCACGCCCCAGAATTTACAGTCTTTCTTACACACGGCCTGAGCTAAGATTTGGCTTCTAGCAAGCCGGCCCTAAGGTCAAACCGGGTTCACTCACAGGTGACCACGTCTTGGACGGGCCTCTCGATGCTGAGTCCAGCCATGAGGGGCCTGGCCTCGTCCTCCGCGGCTTCCGGTTGCGGACGTGGCTGGACGCCGGCCGGGCGTCCGACGCCAGCAGGAGTCCCTGCGACTGACGCTTGTGGCGCTGCTTCTCCTCCAGAAGCTGGCGCTGAAACAACAGGGGCGCTTTTAGCCACACCTCTTCTCGCCCCACCTCGTTGGATGCTGGATACGCGAGTGCAGTAATGTTTTGGGTACCGAAAGACCACCGACGTAAAACGGGCAGCATGGTGTGCCGAACTGACAAGGCCGCGAGGGTCACACAAAGTTAAAAAAACAAAAAAAAAAAAAAAAACACGGCCCTTGTTTACTTTTACTTTATCCACCGAGATCCTAAAGGTGCCGGATACAACTCGCACCATGAAGCCTCGTCGACTGTACCCGGTCACCTTGTGGCCATGTTTGTCAGACTGAGAGACTCACAATTGATTCAAGCGAGGTTCTGCCAATTTCTAGTCGTTCTGGGTTGCACTCAACACGATTTAGTGTTGGTTCAATGGAAACAGCGCGTGAATATAGGACCGCTCAGAAAAAAAGGTATTCGTTCTTCCTTTACCGGTAACGTTCGTCCGCAACATGCGACAAAGTGTCTTTCGTATGGACATCGACGGGGACGGTCAAAGTTTCAGACATAACAGTGTTCACCAGGCCCCAGCCCTGCGTTCATATAACCCGATCTGACAGCATGAGTGTTGCCCGACCTTAGTCT
>JAZHYW010063669.1:0-14654 GCA_037355805.1 Ixodes ricinus | reverse complement strand
ACGACTTGCTTTCTTGTTCTATGAAAAATAGCTGGCGGGAGGTCAGGGCCCAAAGTAGTCATATAAAAAATCAAATCCAAATGCCACTGGCAAACTGATACCAAAGCATAGAGCACGATCAAATATTTTAATCCAGCCCCCCCCCCCCCCCCGGTGTCTCGTTCCACGTTAGGTGTCTGGCCCAAGCGATCTTGAGACCGCGTCCAAGAACGCACGTGACCACGGAGAAGAGAGCGAGGGCGGCTCAAGACCGCCAAAACAAACCGAGCCGCCAATCTCTGTGTTCGGGAGTGGCTGGGCTCTATTATTAAAAAAAAAAAAAATATATACATATATATATGTACATGCACATATATATATACATATGCACGTATGCGTAAGAACAACCGTCAGTGCAATAGCGCTTGTCAGAGTCAATGCAACAGCCGGGTCAGGAAATTCACACGTGCGCGCAACCGCTTCGCATGGGTCCTGATCATTCGCTGGGAAAAGGCCTGTGTGCACCGTGGCATAAGCGTTTTCCCTGTGCAAGTTGTCGTGCAAACGAAGCTGCGCCGTTACGCCGTTCGAAGCGGTGCACACAACTCGTGAGATACGTTGAATATTGTCCCTGTCTCCTCCCCCCCCCTCCCCCCCTAACCCTTCCCGTACCGCGCCCGTCACAATTGATCACAGGTGGTGGACGATTTGCCAGCCCCGTTACAAAGCCTCCGACGCATTTATGGACAAGTTACGGCATCTGATGGTTAGAACAGAAACACCAGTTTCAGTTTCCCGTGTAGTTCCCCCTTTCCCACGTGATGGCATTTATCGTAACCAAATATGCAGCCGAGGAAGAGCGCTAGGCACTGCGAACATGGTGTCTTCATTGCGCTGCGCGCCTCCTCGGAAGTGTTCCAATTAAGTCTTGCAATTCGAGGGCGTCTGCGGTCAATTTTTATCCATGAAACTAGCACGAGTGAGTCGGAGGGCACGTGACGTCGGACCAGTATATTTTAGTTGTGAAAGCGGTTATTCGTCAAATCAGACCGGGGTACATCGACAACTGCGAGTCGGGAAGGCTATAGTTTGGTTTTGGTTCTCATGTTTTTGCTGGTCTCGCGTGCCGGTCCAGGGGATTTGTGCTTGTTATCCATGCACCTGGTGGATAGATTAGAAAACTCTAGTTTAAGTTTCTGGTAAAGAAAGAATAAAATCCCATTAAGACTATAGAGAAAAATTGGGACAACACAACACTGTATCGTGTTGTGTTGTCCCAATTTCTGTCCATAATCTCAAGGTTTCTGTTCACTGTGATCGTTCATCAGCTCACCTGCAAAGTAACCCTTATTTGAGCTTCTGAATAATTGTTTTCTTCGCCACGAGATGGCCATTTATCACGAACACAGTGATAGAAGCGGCATTTGACCTTTCAGTCGGAGCAGGTTTTGTAGCGAGCAAAATATTAGTTTGAAGCGGCCACTGACGCTTTTGGAGCAGATGCCAACATATGTTAACGAATCACTCGAATAAAAAAAAGTGATTGCTACGTTAAACGAGATAGTACATAACGACTGAGGGTTTACTTCTTGATACTGCAGCATATTACTTGTTACTTTTTGTAATAACAACTGAAAGGGCGCAAAAGGAACGCAGCTTTGTTTTTAGAAATAAGGCTCTGGTCAGAGTAGGTTTCATTTACAAGGGCTATAACAAAAATGGTTGAAAAATAAATCACAGCGCAACACTTTAATTGTGATAAAGCCTCACTGCTCTCCCCTTTTTACACTCGGTAGTTTATTTAGCCCGTAAAAATAATTTCTATAAAATGCCAGCCAAAACCATCCTATTTGCTTCACGTCTATCAATAAAATGCATACCCCTAGTAATACGAACCCACAAAACTGAACACTTTAATATCACAATCTGCAAAAACCTCCCACCCACAAATATTATGAAGGCCTACACTTGAACAGAGTTGAGTCAAAGTCTGCCGCTTTTTCGATTAACATCTCCACGGGAACTATACCTTGACTACCGTATTTCTTCAATAGACTCCCGTTTTTTTTTTTTTCGAACAAACAGCGCACCGAATCTTTGTGTCACCTTGAAGGGGCACTGACAAATCAAAATCGTATATCTGTTTTGTTTTTTTCGAAACGATTGGAAGCGATTTTCGGACATTAACCTCAAAATTTGAAACTTGGGAACTCAGTACTTGTGAAGTCAAAAAACAATTTCCAAAGCCAAATTTGAAGTTCCCGCGCAATCCGCGCCAGGTGCAGTGACGTCAAAGGTTGCGTCGTCCTGCAACTCGAGTTTCTCTCACGCCTCCGAGCCGTCCCGACCCGAAGTGATCGTGTTCGACCGCGTCGCGCGAACAGCCGCTCTTCTCCGCGCGTGACGCCTTGCGCTGTGCGCAGACCACGCTTCACATTCGAGCTTGAAGTTCTTTTAGAACCCTTCCAGCGATCTCTAATTCTTTGAAACGGTGTGAGGTCGAAGAGAACGCGCAGTGGGCATGTGTGAGCGACGTCGCGTCGGTTGTGCGTGAAAGGCTGCCCCGTCGGAGTCACAACCGAAACTATGGCACGGACACGCAACTCATGTTGTTCTGACCGTTTGACGATTTGCTTTTCGAAGTCTGAGAGGTCGTGGGGCACCTAAAAAAGAGAACTTCGTCCGATTCCCCGACTCACCGATCACCCCTCAGTTCTACATGTGACGAGCGCCACGGCGCCGCCATGTTTCCCAAGGGAGGACAAAAGCCAGGAGGCGACATTACTATACGTACTCCGATTTTCGGTATTTCAAAAAGAAGGGCCGTAGTGAGTTCGCAATTGCGTCAAAGAAAATGTTTTACAAAGGCCGTTACTAAATATTATAGACATGTCGCTTACAAAGCTTCCAACTTTCATAATCGAATAGGTCACAAATAAAATGAAGCGAGGAAGTGGGAAGGGGCGAAAAAAACGCAAAAAAAAACTGCGCGCGCGCGTAGATATTTTTTTAGTATCTTTTTGTTGCGTGTCTATCACTACAATTTGCATCGTTTTAGACAAAAAGAAAAAAAAAACCTTTGGGCTGTCAGTGTCCCTTTGCGCAGCCGATACTACGAGCCAGTGGGACAAACTAAACAGCGTCAAAGCACACCATGGCATTCGTAATCTCCCTATCCATGCTCTTTCATCGGCTAGACAAACCAAGTGCAGCGCATGTTCCTCGATGTGCGCTTTTAGTATGTGTCTTCGTGGTTGTATGCGTTCGAGCCTACGACCGAGCTCTGACTTAAGAGGAGACAAACTATACGGTAAGCAGAGACGCCGTGAAATACATATATGTACAATTTTTTTTGCCTTCCTACTTGTCTGAACACTATACTTCGTTTCAGCTTGGGTCCGAACGCAGCCGATGCTACAAGCGCGAGCTCCGGGCTTCCAGCGTCCCTGCCAAGCACGCGCCCTCGTGCGGTACAGGCACTGTTCCAGGGCCGCTCGCGCTTCATAGCATCGGCTGCGTCTGGACCCAAGCTGAAACGAAGTATAGAAAGTCAACCAATATATATATATATTTTTTTCTTTCTTTTGTTTCAGCTTTCTCGCTACAGACGCAGCCGATACTACAAGCGCAGAGGCATCGTGCGTTCGGCGTCCCCTGCCAAGCACGCGCGCTCATTCGATGCAGTCCAAGCACTGCTCGAGAGCGCCACATTGGGCGCGCTCGTAGCCTCGACTTCCGCCGATCTCGGCAGCAAACTCAAACGATGTATTGGCGACGTGCGCGATCGAAAGCGTCGCTGTGATCGGCCTTCCACGATTGGCCGAACGCCAACTATGACGTCACCAAAGGATTTATCATCGACGGAAATAAGAGTAATGGAAGAACTTCAATTTTGGCGGTGTTGGCAGTGTTGGTTTCAGAGCGCAATGATTTCAGGCATCCACCATGCTAATTACAAACACCATCGAACTTGTTGTTCGCGAGGTAATGACGTCACAAAAGGGACCCATAGGAGTGCGCCACCAAAACATCTCGCCGCTAATAGCAAAGATGGCATTTTGGCACAAGATGTAGCAGACATCTCGTTCATGGCACAATATGGCGCAAATGGCGCAGCACTTGGATCACTGCGAACTAACACACAGCCGAGGATAAAAACGCTCCGCCTTGCAAACACGGCGTCCACACGAAAAATTTTCTCGTCTGGCTTATTTCACATGGTAAAAGTAGGCAAAAAGAGCTCATGCCCGATGGCTACAGGATCAAAATGTATTATATATATATATATATATATATATATATATATATATATATATATATATATATATATATGGGTGGTTTCATCTCAAATCGTGCAGGCAAAAAGAATCGAATTTTTAATTTCGCTGGAAAAAATACATGTTAATTATGGCGTCGTTCTAAACGCAGTAGCCACAAACCGCAAGTCCGTCGGATTTTTTGTTCTCGACTTGCGAATTTTAAAAAGAGGCCGCGGCGGAAAGCAGTGTTTTTCACATCCGTCGTGGGTCGGATGTTTCGCTCGATCTCCCGTCGTGGATTTTCAGTCCACATTATATTAACTTTTTCCAAGCACTCTGTGTTGGAGATAAAATATCTCGCCGTTTTCTGGTACCTTCAGGTAATTTTGCGCAAAAATCATCCGAAGAGCATAGCTATCAGATCATTCATTGGCGGACGGCGGTCTCAATGCAAAGAATCGCCGGTTATCGGCATCTTTTCATATCTACGGAGAGTGCGATACGCTATGGATATTATAAATCGTCTTATTATCTTCTCATCTTTTCACAAAGTTGATTTATGTTAATGTTGAAAAGGCCGAAAGTAATTTTGGATGATTTCTCAAAAGGCATTTTTCTTGTGCTGTAAAAGTGTGTTGTAGTGGATGCGTCTATCAGCGTGAAGATAGAAATGTATCTGTTTGCTGTATGTCTATTTAGCCCTCAACTATCTGGAAAAAAGAGCGTCTTTCGTTTTTTGCAGACCTGAATGAATAAAAAAAAAGCAAAAAAAACGCGTACCCTCTGGTGCAAAAATAATAACTGGTGCATCCGTTTTAATCCGTCATAAAAAACATTTATGGAACAGATAAAGGTCGACACATCAACGAAAGAGCGGGCGCGAAACATACATCTAATCAAACCCTGAACTGTCGAACTGTATCAGAAACAGACGTTGTACCTTTTCTGGTGTCCGGCATAACAAACAACATTTGTGCGGCTATATTTCTTCCAGATACCCCAGAGGTCTGCGTCGTTGATGTCTGCTCTGTTCTTTCAAATAAACGCTGGAACCATTTCTGCCGCGCATCGCACAGATCACCAGGGAATATCCTTTCACTTCCATAATACACAAAAGTGATGACACAGAAACGATCCGAAACACACGGAGAGATTGTCACGGAGAAGGGTAGGGAATAAAAATAAATAAATAAGAATAAAATTACCAAACTCCGATCTTAACGAAAATTGAGGTAAAAAAATAAAAGATTTAGGTTCGAGCAGTAGCAAGGAGATAGGTCCACGCCTGGTCAGACAAAGAAGTCAACGACATGTAAAGGAAAAAATAAATAAATTAAGACAGAAAAACTCAGCCGCACACGGCAACAACAGAAACCATCTCCACCGGGCATTCCCTAAACGGGACACAACCAAATGCGTGCGAACACGCTCTCTACAGCACCGTCAGGCCGCTACGCCATGAAGAAATAAACCCAACAAGTAAACAATGCTAACAAACAGTTAGTAACGAAACATTAAAAAAAAAAGTTAAGCAGAACCACCCGAGAAACAAAATTCAGCGGGGCGAAGAAACACACACGAAATAAAATTTAAAAAAAAGTCTTAACTGACCGACGCCGAGTCCAGTCCCATGACACTGAAGCCTGGCAGGATGATGGCGTCCAGATGATGCTCGAATCCTATTCTTCACTCTGTGCCGCACATCCGTCGTGGCTGTGCGGAGCAAAGTGAAGAATAGTTTCGAGCAGCAGTACGCGAGAAGGTAACCGAGACGTAACGTGTCGGAGAGCTTCATATCGGGAGGAGCTTTCGAGGTAGTTACTGCATGCAGTTACTCAAACTTTTTCTTTCCCCTTGCCTTAAAAAAAAAACACGTCAGCCGGCGCTAATTTTTATCTCAAGGAGAGACACTCTTACAAACGGTTATAGTTGCCAAAGGAGGCTGAGTTAGGCCCAACTAGTCTCCGGGCAGAATAGACACAAGTATATTTACCAACACGCTCGTTTTTTGATGCTAGTCTCCGGGTTTTGCTGTTTCCAAAAGAGATAACCCTTCGGTGCTCTATCGGATTTCCGCGGAGGGAGATGAAGTACACATAAGAGTCTGAAAAGAATAAAACACGAGGACAAGCACAAGACAACCACTTTGCAGAAGAAAGTACGCAAAATTGAAAGAATAAACACGGAGGACAAGCACAGGACAACCACTTTGCAGAGCACGGCCATTTCACAGGATGGGGCGTTTCGAAGCAGGCAAATCGCGGTATCGTTTCACGCGTGCACGGATAGCTGGTTTCAAAATTTTCCCACATCCCCTAACAGAAACCGGCCCATCATCGTGTGCGTGCGCAATTTTCGTCCCGCGCCGCCAGTTTTAGCTCGCAGCGTTGGCTGGCAGGCAGAACTGTTGGGTGACCGTCGATATTGTGGAAGGCCATGATCGTTCTCATCACTCCAGGCTCGGGTTGCACTTTGCGCCATACCCAATACCACCTCTGACTGACTGACTCCTCCTGGGTGGCCGTCACTGTTCGCCGCGTCAACGACACGTTCGTACCATTTCACTCCCTCAATGACACAGGGTATGCTCTCTTCTGTCGGGCGTCTATCTAACAACGAACGCGAAGGTCGTGGTCATCTGCTGGTTCCGAAAGGGCGGGACGTTCCTATATAGAGCCAATGAAGGCCCCGAATCAATGGGACGTGCCGCCAAGATTTTACTATGCATTAAAAAGTTACGACGCCTGCTGGTCTGTTAAGAAGTGTTGCTTTCTCTTTTGAACTGCTCCAATGTAGCTTGCCGCCCGTAATAAAATTTGAAACCAGTCAATAAATATAACAAGGGTGGAGCTACTGTATTTCATTTTTATGTGGGTGCGATTGAAAAAAAAGTGCAAAATATTTCTCAAGTTTGTGAAGACGCGCCAAATTCGCAAGATCCGTTTCAGGCCGTAAAAACACGTTTTTGTACGATATTGATGCTTAAATATAAAACATACAAACAAAATATACACTTTCTCGACTTGCTTTTCGAGTGGGACCAACTATCATATCTACATTTTAACAAAAAATAAAAAAAATAAAAAATGGGTTTTTTGAGGAAAATCGATCTTACAATTGGTACTTTTTGGTTTCCGCATAACATTAACGTAAACATCCTGCAAAGGCTATTTAATACAGCTAAATCATTTTATAATATCTATAAAGAGCGTGTTTTGGGCTCTCCCTTAGACATAAAAAAATATTGATGTAACCGCAAGTAGATCGCCAGTATTTAATTGTCAAAAGTTCGTCAACAATTGACCGAGGGGGCGTTTTTGACATTTTTACAGAAAAAAAGCAAAACGCCTAAAATTATTTCATGGTATTAGAGCCTTTTACCTGTGCCCACAGAGTGCTTGAAAAAAAGTTAATATAATGTGGACTGAAAATCCACGACTAGGAGATCAGGCGAAACATCCGACCCACGACGGATGTAGAAAACACTGCTTTCCGCCGCCCGGCCTCTTTTAAAATTCGTAGAGTCGAGAACAAAAAATCCGACGGACTTGCCGTTTGTGGCTACTGCGTTTTTAGAGACGACGCCATAACATATATGTTTTTCAGCGAAATAAAAATTCGACCCTTTTTACCTGCACGATTTGAAATGAAACCACCCATATATATATATATATATATATATATATATATATATATATATATATATTCAATAGAAAGACCGGCGCATTGTACACATTATGAGCACTGTACATACCAAACTTAAACACAAGCCTAAACAAAAAAAAAAAGAAAAATGAAGCGGCGCCTCCGCAAGTAGTGTTGTAAGGACTGCGAAATTGAGCACAAGACAAATGACTTCTGCAGTACCTGCTACATTTACCTGTGTTTTGCCACATCCAGAAACTGTTTCACTGAATGACATGCACGCAACGATGGTTGCGACTGTGGTAAAACGTAATGTTTTATTAAGTTTTCTATTAATATTTTTTTTATTTAGAACATTGCAATTTGCAGCCATGCTTGCTCTTGAAATGTGACATATTTTGTATATTTTGAAGGTTTCTGGCTGTCATTTTTTCGCTGAGATATCTCCATATATTTATCATTTTTGTTGCGTTGGCCGCAATAATTTTGGATTACAGAAATCTAAAATAAACTCCTATTTTGTACTGATATAACTAAAAAGAGCATTTATTGCGCTATATTTTTATATACTGCAACACATATTAAAAGCAAATGTTTAAAAAAAAGAGTACTGGGACCCTTCAAAATGGGCAGTTTTCTCGTAATAAAAAATAAAACCTTAAAACAAAAAAAAACCTAGAGCGTGAATTTGCATACGCAAGGCTCGCTTTATATGTAAGACGTCACGCGCGCTTAAATAAACAACCCGTCAAAATTAAAAGAAAAATAGAAAAAATAATTCTCCTTGGTCGAGCTTTTCAAAGAATTCGTTCGACTGCTGTACAAACAAGGAACGCCCCTGAACCGCGTCCCGTCGGTCTTCTCCTCATCGACTCAGAGCATTGCGCCAGAGCAATCTTTTCAGGGGCAGTTGAGCCCCGCAATCTCCCGCATCGCTTCGCCGCCATACACGCGTGCATTCCGCAAAAAGCCCTCCGAATAACGGTAAAAAAAAAAAAAAAACAGGGTGAAGGGGAGGGTTCAGTTTTTTCAATGCCTCGCTGTCACGTGACAACACCGCCTGCATCGTACAAAAAGCGTCTCGTCGCAAGGCTCAGCCCCTGTGAGTGCTTACGACCACAAGCTATAAAAATATATAGATAAAGACGAACTTCTTACACGCAGCGTTTTGAGGCTTCAATAGAGGTTCGGCTCCCCCGCAAGGACACACTCAATGCGGAGAAGTGTCCTTTGCGAACTCGAAGGGAAAAAGGTCAGATTCGTTGCACGGATGTATAGTCAGAGGGATGGGACTTAAAACAGCGTCTGGTGTCTGCGCTGTTGATGGGCGATTTAGCCGCTGCAGTAAGGCCGCTAACCTGGGGTCATCAACGCGCATGGCGCAGTAGTGTTTACACGACCGCACGCCGGTACGATGCTCGTCCAGATCGAAACGGACTAGACCTGGAGATCGACCACGGTTCTGCAGCGCGAGCCTTTGCTCAACAGTGCTTGGGTCAATGTAGCAATGCAGGCGAGTTGCTTCATGATTACAAACTGGTAGGAGCGCGTAAAAAAGGAAAGAATGGACAGGACAAGTGCCGAACTTCAACTGAACGTACTTATTCCCGCAATTTACCGCACATTTGTTGCCTCTCCCGCCTCTGTCAGACACACCAGGGCGACTTCTTACTGGGCGCCGAAAAGACAACAGGTACATCCTAGCGCCCCGCTATCATTTTCCTGTTATGAAAGATCGTGCGTATACAAGTGATTACCTCTAACCTCTTATGTGGTCGTTCCCTATGCGGCTGGGGTCCCGTCTTTATCTTCCTTAGTAGCTGTTTCGCCACCACGAACAAAACTGAAGCTGGGAAGCCCGCGGCGCCAGGCCGTACAACCTGCCTCCCAAGGCTCCCCTGTAGAGGATGGTGGGAAGGCCTGTCTCGCTTGCAGTGGTACGGTGACGCGATGCCCCTCTTAAATAGCTTCGAGTAAGAAGGACAAAGAGGCAAGAGTCCCTTCTTAGTGCGAGGGTGATAGAGCCAGCACACATGGCGCTAAATGAACTTCAATTATAGGTTAAGAAACTGCAAGAACATACCGTCTTGGTGTTCGTGTGTAAACTTTAGTCGCCCGGAGTGTCGCGTGAAAACATCCAACACTGAATTGACAACACTATATCATTCGAGGCCAACTCGGGCCTTTTGGTTACCACCGGGTAGTTGTCAACAAATCGAATTACCTTTGTGACACTGCTAGCATCCAAATTCTCGCTAATAATTTAGTCAACCTTCCCCCCCCCCCGGCTCAAAAACAAACAAAAAACAAATTGTCGCAAAGCATTGGAGTTATTGACGCGTCTATGCAAATGCCTTCCTTTTGTAAATAATACACGCCTTCAAACAGAATGAAAGTGGACTGAAGGTAGCAGCTGAGCAGTTCCAAGAAATCATCAACACCCACACCGCTAGTATTCTGGACCACACCGTTTGTTGTATAGACACTCAGGCACCGACGCGAAGAGGTCCTCGTGGGGAACAGAGTAAAACAAATCAGTAATGCGTTTCGCATGTCGTCGAGAATCGGCGTAGCAACAGCAGCGATTTCGGCCTCATATATTCGTACTTCGATAGAACTGCGCTGCGTAGGATTGCCAATAAACGGCTCTGCGACTAGGAAGACGACAGGATATAGTCTATGAATCGTATATTTTTTGCATGCCGTGTCGCCTTCCTAGTCTCAGTATCTTTTAGAGCGTATCCCGGTTCCTGTTACAAGTGCTCATCAATATTGGCGCCACATTCAACCGATGGAGAAAAAGGCGGTACACTTGAGAATCTCACCTGTCGCAAGGGCACACCGGAGATGCGTCTACGGTGAAATTCCCCGACAACGTCCCTCTCTCGCGCTTTCCTTTTAGATTCCCCGGTAGCTCCGGCTCATCGAAGAAAGGGCCGGACCCCACCTTCCCCAACAAAGCGTCGCTCTCGGTCGCTCAGACACCGAGGAATCCAAAACCCCGCACTTCGTATTTCCATACATTTTGCAAAACACTGAAATTATACGTAGTTAAAGAAAGCGCCCGGCGGTAATTCCCGCTTCACCCGAACAAGCAAGAGGATCCCTCTCAGGCACGCCTCGGAGATCGAGCAAGCGGAATGTCTGACGAACGCGGCACGAAAAAAACTATCGATCTCAGGTGAAAAGATGAACGTCCTCCCTCCCTAGAAGACAACGATCCTCCGAACCGAAAGAAGGCAGCCCGGGCACAACGGCACCGCCTTTCCTGTTGGATCCGAGGCTGCGCTCGACCGAGCTGTGGCTCCAAACTGAAGAGAGAGAGACGCCCATCGCTCCGAAGAAAGCCGCGCATCGTCGTCTCGGTTTTTTCTTTTCAACGGCCGGCGTCTGACGGCGGCGTGGATTCATTACTCAGGCAACAAGCAGAGCGACACAAAAGGATTCCAATGTATGCCACAATCCCGCGTCGTGGAATACAAAAAAAAAAAACCCGAGCCTCCGCAAAACGCCAGGAGACAAAGTGTCTAGATGAAAGAGCGTTTCACGCTGCACGATCAGAGTCACGTGGTTTACGAGCTGCGAGGAAGCGGCGTCGATGATCGCCTCCGAGCGACTCTTCGCCCGCTTTGCTCTTGGCCCCGCGACTTCGCAAAGGCGTGAGCACTCACAATGCAATCGGTGCAGGAGGTATCCGCCATTAAATAGCTCCCCATAATTTGAGTTGCTCCCTCTCTTCGATCCAGGCTCCGTAGACAAAGCCGCTGATGCCAGTGGCCCCAGTCAACGTGCCAAAGGAGAGAAAGATTGAAAGAAAAAAACAAAACAAAACACGTGGCGCACTTTCCGTTCCCGTTTTAAGGTCGAAAACCATCAATCTAACCGCGAGCCTTGTCGGGAAGAGCGGGACAGCGTAGGGGAGAGGGGGAAATCAAAAGAGGGTAAGAGAGAAAGAGAGTACGAAGCTAGGTAACGAAAAGGGGTAAGCGCGGGAGGGAAGAGACAAAGAAAGTGGGTCGGTAGAAACGGGAAAAAAAAAGGGCAGATGGGAAACCAACGAGGAGTGAGGGCAAAACAAACGACCCCGGGCTCCAACCTTTCGTCGCAAATCAAACGCAGCCGAGGCACGAGGAGACCTCGTAAAACCCGGCCTGCGGTCGTCTACGCCTCACCAAATTATTCAACGTCCTCTTTTTCTTTTTGGCGGGCGCATACGGAACGAACAAAAAGAAAAAGTGTTGGGACAACGGGAAATGCGTCAAACTGACGCGACCTGGTGCGACAAATGGAGTCGTCAGGACGGCGCGTTGACGGAAGCAGCGAACAAACGGGGAAACAAGGCGGGGCAAAACTCCATTTTTCGGCAATCCCCGGAGACGGATGGGCTCTCTCTCACCTTAGGGATCGTTCTTTTGCCGCTTTGTTTTTGTTGCCGCTCGCTCGATTCTCCCTTCGAGGAATCCATTGTTTCGACGCTCAAAGGCTTCTCCTCCACAAAGACGAGCGCTCGCGGTGTTCAAAGCGACCTCGGAGGGGCCCCGTCGTCGGGGAGCCGGCCTCTCGTCAGGAGCTTGGCGGCACCCTCGTATTACCTGCCCCGAGCTCGTCGTCTTTTCATCCGAGGAAAACGCGCACGAGAAGAAAGACCGCCACGATGAAAGGCGCCCTTATAATTTCTCGCGCTCCGCGACGGGCTATCCGAGGGTATTTTAGTGCGACGAAATCAATGACTGCCCTCTGTACACGCACAAAAACGATGGAGATTGAAGCCAAACCAGCGCGTTGCGAGACACTCTGAAAGAATGACCGCGTTGAGAATAAAAGCGCGTTTTCTCGGCAACTGCTGCAGTTCGTCCGATGAACCCTAATGACCTCACCTGCCCGGGTTAAGAAGAAACCAGACGACCGTCACTAGATGGCTCCGAGTTTCGGAGAAACGGTCAAGTGCAACAGGGAGCAGGCAAGAGCGCCAATTGTCGTTCGGCAACAGGCGCATGAACGGAAGACACCCCAGAGGCACTGACAAGACGAACGGCGAGAATCGGAAAATCTTCCAGCCCATTTTGGACATCCCTGAAAATGTTTTCGCGCGTAGAATATGGGGGTCGTAACGGGTAGTGACGCTCAAACCAGCCGAACACAAACCCGCTACATTTAGTAAACAACGTCACTTTCACGTCGCTTTTTTTTTTTTTTTTTCAGAGCGCAGCTTTTAGGCGTTTGTTTCCGGCTTGAGCGGCGTCGTACGACCGCGCGTTGCATTATGAGAAATGTTTCTTTACCCATAATGCAACGCGCCGCTCTTAAAAGGCAATTAGAGTGGGAGCCGCTTTCCTCCAGAAGACGTCTTCGCTTGAAGTGTCTTTCACGCAATTTACACATGATCAAACCGGGATTAACAAAGCTAAAAGTTTATTCAACCACCCAACTTCGTATCTAGGAGATTAGACCACTCAGAAAAAATTAGAGAAACGACAGCCCGAACCAACGTTCTGAAATATTCATTTTTTTCCGAACACTATTAAAGAGTGGAATGCCCTGCCAAATGACACCGTTTCTATCTTGTCAAATTCACTTTTCTTTGACAGACTGTCACGTGACAGCTGGCCTGACTAACATGACTAGGAAAATGTTTTGATCCTTGCGATGCGAATTTCGAGTGATTACGGGGCGTGATACTGCTGTATGTTTAGTTGTTCCTACTTTGATTATTTTATTACTCTTTGAACGTAGTTGATAAAACTACATCTGTGTGTTTCTTTTTACTCCTGTGTCACGCGGCAAGCGAGAGTTATTTATTTTTGCTATTAGCGCATATTTTCCTCAGCTGATGTTTTTATCTGGCACGTACCTGGAATGCGAGTAACCGATGTTTCTTTTATCATATTCTGGGCTTGCTTTTGTTTGAGTGTGTTTTCCTGCGTGCTTGCGTTTTTCTTGTTTTTTGGTACATATGCAAGAGTTTATTTCCACCTTCAAAACTATGTACCCCCCCCCCCCCCTGCAATAATGCCTTCGGGCGCTGCGGGGTAACCCGAAACAAATAAACAAACAATGCACCGCGCGGGGAGGAGGAGGGAGAGGAGGACGAGGGGGAGGGAGGAGAAAGGAGGGGGAGGAGGAGGGGGAGGAAGAAGAAAGGGAGGGGAACGGGAGGAGGAGAAGGGGAGGAGGAACGAGGAGGTGGAGGAGGAAAAGGAGGAGGAGGAGTGGCAAGGAGGGTGAGGATGAGGAAGGAGGGGTATACTCCTCCCTCAGTACCCTTTCCTCCTCCTCCTCAAGAGATGCGTTCGAATTCGACGTCACAGGTGCTGTAAAGCGTCTCTTTTTTTTATGTCTCGCCTCTCCTCGCCGAAAATTACATGGTCGCTTTCCATAACAAACAAATAAATAAATAAAACAAATTAATCGTTATTTGTTTAGACAGCGGGAGTCTAGTCTGTTAGAGGAAGGGTGACATTGTTGCCCACTGTAGACGAGAAATTCTTGGCTAGCGCAGCCTCGGGTCTTTCACGCACATCACGCAGTTGTGATACCGCACGCCAATACGATGCTCTTTAGATCGGACAGAAGTGCCCAAATCCTATACACATTACTAAAAAATAATAAAAAAAAAATAAAAGGCGAGAGAACTACATTTACAATTACCTCGAGGCTAAGTTGTAATTAATTACCGTTCAAATCACCCTTCCGTTTTGAACTTGTATTTGTTTGTGTATTGTTATTTATGTACCATTCCCACAACGGTCCTGAACAAGACCCAGTCCTATA
>JAZHYW010063667.1:0-11205 GCA_037355805.1 Ixodes ricinus | reverse complement strand
CATGCATTGCTTAAATAATTATCCCAATTGTGCACACAAACAACCAAACGAAAAATTGGGAAAAGAGCGTTTTGAAATATTCCACTTGATATTACATTCTTGGAAGAGGACTCCTGCGCAAGATTTTGAAATAGCACCGGGTCGTAGTTGGCTGCCTTAAGGTTTCTCTTTCGTAACAACTTAAAAATTCAGCCGACCTCAAAATGTTCCTGGATGAGGCGCGGATGCCGAACGAATGCCTGAAAATAGTCGAAACATGTCCACTTCGATACAAGTTTAAACAAAGATGGCTCATTTTAGAGAATTTGCCAAAGCAGTAGCTTTTAGTCGAGGGCCATAAATTGTGTATTTCGTCACCACTCTAAGTTCTCGGCCGACCTCAAAAGGTTTCTGTGTGAGGCGAAAGTGCCCGAATTTCATAAGAACAAATGCATCAAATGGCCAAAATAACCCTTATTTTGAGACCAGTTTTCTGAAAAATATTCTCTTTGGAGTCAGGATGAGCTTGAGGTATCTGCATTTTATATTCTGTCTTCAATTTGAAACTGGTTTGTCCTCAAAAAAGTCCCTCCGGCGAGGCGCGTGATGCCCAAAGCAAAAAATGTAGAGCCCTTCCACTTAACGTAAAGATGGAGGACCAGCGAAGCTGTTATCTTTACTGAGGATCTAGGACGATGCCTAGAGGACGACGTCTTGTAGGACCTCAAGGACGACCTCGAGGACCACATTTAGGACGATTTGCAGGACGATCTTGAGGACGACGTCCAGGACGACCTTAAGGACGACTTCTAGGACGACTTTGAGGACTCCGGGACGACACCTAGGACTCCTCTCGGACGACCTTAAGAACAACGTCTAGGACGACCTCGAGGACGACATTTAGGACGATTTGCAGGACGATCTCGAGGACGACGTCTAGGACGACCTTAAGGACGACTTCTAGAACGACTTCTAGGATTCCGGGACGACACTCGAGGACTCCCCTCGGACGACCTTAAGAACAACGTCTAGGACGACATTTAGGACGATTTGCAGGACGATCTCGAGGACGACGTCCAGGACGACCTTAAGGACGACTTCTAGGACGACATTGAGGACTCCGGGACGACACCTAGGACTCCCTCTCGGACGACCTTAAGAACAACGTCTAGGACGACCTCGAGGACGACCTCGAGGACGACATTTAGGACGACTTGCTGGGACGATCTTGAGGACGACGTCTAGGACGACCTTAAGGACGACTTCTAGGACGACTTCGAGGACTCCGGGACGACACCTAGGACTACCTCTCGGACGACCTCAAGGACAACGTCTAGGAGGACCTTGAGGACGACATCTAGGACGATTTGCAGGACGATCTCGAGGACGACGTCTAGGACGACCTTAAGGACGACTTCTAGGACGACTTCGAGGACTCCGGGACGACACTCTAGGACTCCTTCCTCGGACGACCTTAAGAACAACGTCTAGGACGACCTCAAGGACGACATTTAGGACGATTTGCAGGACGATCTCGAGGACGACGTCTAGGACGACCTTAAGGACGACTTCTAGGACGACTTCGAGGACTCCGGACGACACCTCAGGACGCCTTCTCGGACGACCTTAAGAACAACGTCTAGGCGACTCGATGACCTCGAGGACGACGTCTAGGACGATTTGCAGGACGATCTCTGAGGACGACGTCTAGGACGACCTCAAGGACGACTTCTAGGACGACCTCGAGGACCTCGGGACGACACCTAGGACTCCTCTCGGACGACCTTAAGAACAACGTCTAGGACGACCTCGAGGACGACATCTAGGACGACTTGCAGGACGATCTCGAGGACGACGTCTAGGACGACCTTAAGGACGACTTCTAGGACGACTTCTAGGACGACTCCAGGACGACGACCTCAGGACTACCCTCGGACGACCTTAAGAACGACGTCTAGGACGACATCTAGGACGACGTTGCTAGGACGATCTCGAGGACGACGTCTAGGACGACCTTAAGGACGACTTCTAGGACGACTTTGAGGACTCCGGGACGACACCTAGGACTCCCTCTCGGACGACCTTAAGAACAACGTCTAGGACGACCTCAAGGACGACCTCGAGGACGACATTTAGGACGATTTGCAGGACGATCTCGAGGACGACGTCTAGGACGACCTTAAGGACGACGTCTAGGACGACTTCGAGGACTCTCGAGGACGACACTCTAGGACGACTTCTCGGACGACCTTAAGGACAACGTCTAGGACGACCTCAAGGACGACTTCTAGGACGATCTCAAGGACGACTTCTAGGACGACCTCGAGGACGACGTCTAGGACGACCTCTAAGGACGACTTCTAGGACGACTTCAGGACGACTCTGGACGACACTCAGGACGACTCTCTCGGACGACCTTAGACGACGTCTAGGACGACCTCTAGGACGACCTTAAGGACGACTATCTAGGACGACTTCTAGGACGACCTCAAGGACGACGTCTAGGACGACCTTAAGGACGACTTCTAGGACGACCTCGAGGACGACTCTGGACGACATTTAGGACGACTTCTTAGGACGACCTCGAGGACGACCTCTAGGACGACCTCAAGGACGACCTCGAGGACGACATCTAGGACGACTTGCAGGACGATCTCAAGGACGACGTCTAGGACGACCTTAAGGACGACTTCTAGGACGACTTCGAGGACTCCGGGACGACACTCAGGACTCCCTCTCGGACGACCTTAAGAACAACGTCTAGGACGACCTCAAGGACGACCTCTAGGACGACTTCTAGGACGACTTCAGGACGATCTCGAGGACGACGTCTAGGACGACCTTAAGGACGACTTCTAGGACGACTTTGAGGACTCGGACGACACCTAGGACTCCTCTCGGACGACCTTAAGAACGACGTCTAGGACGACCTCAAGGACGACCTCGAGGACGACATCTAGGACGACTTGCAGGACGATCTCGAGGACGACGTCTAGGACGACCTTAAGGACGACTTCTAGGAACGACTTCTAGGACGACTCCGGGACGACACTCTAGGACGACCTCTAACGGACGACCTCTAAGAACGACGTCTAGGACGACATCTAGGACGACTTGCTAGGACGATCTCGAGGACGACGTCTAGGACGACCTTAAGGACGACTTCTAGGACGACTTCTGAGCGACTCTGGGACGACACTCTAGGACTGCCTCTAGGACGACCTTAAGAACGACGTCTAGGACGACCTCAAGGACGACCTCTAGGACGACTCTTGCAGGACGATCTCGAGGACGACGTCTAGGACGACCTTAAGGACGACTTCTAGGACGACCTCAAGGACTGACGTCTAGGACGACCTCTAGGACGACCTCAAGGACGACGCTCTAGGACGACCTCAAGGACGACGTCTAGGACGACATCTAGGACGACTTCAGGACGACCTCAAGGACGACGTCTAGGACGACCTTAAGGACGACTTCTAGGACGACCTCGAGGACTCAGGACGACCCTAGGACGACTTCTCGGACGACCTTAAGGACGACGTCTAGGACGACCTCAAGGACGACCTCTAGGACGACATCTAGGACGATTTGCAGGACGACCTCGAGGACGACGTCTAGGACGACCTTAAGGACGACTTCTAGGACGACTTGGAGGACTCCGGGACGACACTCAGGACTCCTTCTCGGACGACCTTAAGAACGACGTCTAGGACGACCTCAGGACGACCTGAGACGATATCTAGGACGACTTGCAGGACGACCTCGAGGACGACGTCTAGGACGACCTTAAGGACGACTTCTAGGACGACTTCGAGGACGACTCGGGACGACACTCAAGGACTACCTCTCGGACGACCTTAAGAACAACGTCTAGGACGACCTCAAGGACGACCTCGAGGACGACATCTAGGACGATTTGCAGGACGATCTCAAGGACGACGTCTAGGACGACCTTAAGGACGACTTCTAGGACGACTTTGAGGACTCCGGGACGACACTCTAGGACTCCTTCTCGGACGACCTTAAGAACAACGTCTAGGACGACCTCAAGGACGACCTCGAGGACGACATCTAGGACGATTTGCAGGACGATCTCAAGGACGACGTCTAGGACGACCTTAAGGACGACTTCTAAGACGACTTGGAGGACTCCAGGACGACACCCAGGACGACTTCTAGGACGACCTCAAGAACGACGTCTAGGACGACCTCAAGGACGACCTCTAGGACGACATCTAGGACGATTTGCAGGACGACCTCAAGGACGACGTCTAGGACGACCTCAAGGACGACTTCTAGGACGACTTGGAGTCCTGGGACGACACTCAGGACTACTTCTCGGACGACCTTAAGAACGACGTCTAGGACGACCTCAAGGACGACCTCGAGGACGACATCTAGGACGATTTGCAGGACGATCTCAAGGACGACGTCTAGGA
The DNA here is from genome assembly GCA_037355805.1 of Ixodes ricinus. Classification (NCBI taxonomy): domain Eukaryota; kingdom Metazoa; phylum Arthropoda; class Arachnida; order Ixodida; family Ixodidae; genus Ixodes; species Ixodes ricinus. Next base: position 6,784 of record JAZHYW010063667.1, on the reverse strand, counting down.
CGACCTTAAGGACGACTTCTAGGAACGACTTTGAGGACTCCGGGACCACACCTAGGACTCCTTCTCGGACGACCTTAAGAACAACGTCTAGGACGACCTCAAGGACGACCTCGAGGACGACATCTAGGACGATTTGCAGGACGATCTCAAGGACGACGTCTAGGACGACCTTAAGGACGACTTCTAAGACGACTTTGAGGACTCCGGGACGACACTCAGGACTCCTCTCGGACGACCTTAAGAACAACGTCTAGGACGACCTCAAGGACGACCTCGAGGACGACATCTAGGACGATTTGCAGGACGATCTTGAGGACGACGTCTAGGACGACCTTAAGGACGACTTCTAGGACGACTTTGAGGACTCCGGGACGACACCTAGGACTCCTTCTCGGACGACCTTAAGAACAACGTCTAGGACGACCTCAAGGACGACCTCGAGGACGATCTCTAGGACGATTTGCAGGACGATCTCGAGGACGACGTCTAGGACGACCTTAAGGACGACTTCTAGGACGACTTTGAGGACTCCGGACGACACTCAGGACTCCTTCTCGGACGACCTTAAGAACAACGTCTAGGACGACCTCAAGGACGACCTCGAGGACGATATCTAGGACGATTTGCAGGACGATCTCGAGGACGACGTCTAGGACGACCTCAAGAACGACTTCTAGGACAACTTCGAGGACTCCGGGACGACACCCAGGACTCTTCTCGGACGACCTCAAGAACAACGTCTAGGCCGACCTCAAGGACGACCTCGAGGACAACATCTAGGACGATTTGCAGGACGACCTCAAGGACGACGTCTAGCACGACCTCAAGGACGACTTCTAGGAACGACTTTGAGGACTCCGGGACGACACCTAGGACTCCTCTCGGACGACCTTAAGAACAACGTCTAGGACGACCTCAAGGACGACCTCGAGGACGACATCTAGGACGACTTGCAGGACGATCTCGAGGACGACGTCTAGGACGACCTCAAGGACGACTTCTAGGACGACTTTGAGGACTCCGGGACGACACCTAGGACTACCTCTCGGACGACCTTAAGAACGACGTCTAGGACGACCTCAAGGACGACCTCGAGGACGACATCTAGGACGATTTGCAGGACGACCTCGAGGACGACGTCTAGGACGACCTCAAGGACGACTTCTAGGACAACTTTGGAGCGACCTCAGGACGACACCTAGGACGCCTCTAGGACGACTCTAAGAACAACGTCTAGGACGACCTCAAGGACGACCTCGAGGACGACATCTAGGACGACTTGCAGGACGACCTCAAGGACGACGTCTAGGACGACCTCAAGGACGACTTCTAGGACGACTTCAGAGGACTCCGGGACGACATCCAGGACGACTTCTCGGACGACCTTAAGAACAACGTCTAGGACGACCTCAAGGACGACCTCGAGGACAATATCTAGGACGATTTGCAAGGACGATCTCAAGGACGACGTCTAGCACGACCTTAAGGACGACTTCTAGGAACGACTTCGAGGACTCTGGGACGACACTCTAGGACTCTCTCTCGGACGACCTCAAGAACAACGTCTAGGACGACCTCAAGGACGACCTCGAGGACGACATCTAGGACGATTTGCAGGACGATCTCAAGGACGACGTCTAGCGACGACCTCAAGGACGACTTCTAGAACGACTTTGAGGACTCCGGGACCACACCCAGGACTCCTCTCGGACGACCTTAAGAACAACGTCTAGGACGACCTCAAGGACGACCTCGAGGACGATATCTAGGACGATTTGCAGGACGATCTCGAGGACGACGTCTAGGACGACCTTAAGGACGACTTCTAGAACGACTTTGAGGACTCCAGGACGACACCTAGGACTCCTTCTCGGACGACCTTAAGAACAACGTCTAGGACGACCTCAAGGACGACTTCGAGGACAATATCTAGGACGATTTGCAGGACGATCTCGAGGACGACGTCTAGGACGACCTTAAGGACGACTTCTAGGACGACTTCAAGGACTCCGGGACGACACCTAGGACTCCTTCTCGGACGACCTTAAGAACAACGTCTAGGACGACCTCAAGGACGACCTTGAGGACGATATCTAGGACGATTTGCAGGACGATCTCGAGGACGACGTCTAGGACGACCTTAAGGACGACTTCTAGGACAACTTCGAGGACTCCGGGACGACACCTAGGACTCCTTCTCGGACGACCTTAAGAACAACGTCTAGGACGACCTCAAGGACGACCTCGAGGACGACATCTAGGACGATTTGCAGGACGATCTCGAGGACGACGTCTAGGACGACCTTAAGGACGACTTCTAGGACAACTTCGAGGACTCCGGGACGACACCCAGGACTCCTTCTCGGACGACCTTAAGAACAACGTCTAGGACGACCTCAAGGACGACCTCGAGGACGATATCTAGGACGATTTGCAGGACGATCTCAAGGACGACGTCTAGGACGACCTTAAGGACGACTTCTAGGAACGACTTTGAGGACTCCGGACCACACCTAGGACTCTCTCTCGGACGACCTTAAGAACAACGTCTAGGCCGACCTCAAGGACGACCTCGAGGACAATATCTAGGACGATTTGCAGGACGATCTCGAGGACGACGTCTAGGACGACCTTAAGAACGACTTCTAGGACAACTTCGAGGACTCCGGGACGACACCCAGGACTCTTCTCGGACGACCTTAAGAACAACGTCTAGGCCGACCTCAAGGACGACCTCGAGGACAATATCTAGGACGATTTGCAGGACGATCTCAAGGACGACGTCTAGCACGACCTTAAGGACGACTTCTAGGAACGACTTTGAGGACTCCGGGACCACACCTAGGACTCCTTCTCGGACGACCTTAAGAACAACGTCTCGGCCGACCTCAAGGACGACCTCGAGGACGATATCTAGGACAATTTGCAGGACGATCTCGAGGACGACGTCTAGCACGACCTTAAGGACGACTTCTAGAACAACTTTGAGGACTCCGGGACGACACCTAGGACTCTTCTCGGACGACTTTAAGAACAACGTCTAGGCCGACCTCAAGGACGACTTCGAGGACAATATCTAGGACGATTTGCAGGACGATCTCGAGGACGACGTCTAGGACGACCTTAAGCACGACTTCTAGGACGACTTCAAAGACTCCGGGACGACACCTAGGACTCTTTCTCGGACGACCTTAAGAACAAACGTCTAGGCCGACCTCACGGACGACCTTGAGGACGATATCTAGGACGATTTGCAGGACGATCTCGAGGACGACGTCTAGGACGACCATACGGACGACTTCTAGGACAACTTCGAGGACTCCGGGACGACACCTAGGACTCTTTCTCGGACGACCTTAAGAACAACGTCTAGGCCAACCTCAAGGACGACCTCGAGGACGATATCGAGGACGATTTGCAGGACGATCTCGAGGATGACGTCTAGGACGACCTTAAGGACGACTTCTAGGACAACTTCGAGGACTCCGGGACGACACCTAGGACTCTTTCTCGGACGACCTTAAGAACAACGTCTAGGCTGAACTCAAGGACGACCTCGAGGACGACATCTAGGACATTTTCCAGGACTATCTCGAGGACGACGTCTAGGACGACCTTATGGACGACTTCTAGGACGACTTCGAGGACTCCGGAACGACACCTAGGACTCCCTCTCGGACGACCTTAAGAACAACGTCTAGGACACCCTCAAGGGTGACCTCGAGGACGACGCCTAGGACGTCCTCTCGGACGACCTCAAGGACAGCTTTTAGGACGACCTCGTTGACGTTGACGACGCCGAAAGATGATAACAAGCGATCAGGACTTCAGTGTCGAATAATACAGAGGAAGGCTGACTCATGCTTGTTGCCCCCTCTTTTTTATTTTTATTTAATTATACTTGAGTCTTTTTTATTTTTATTTATTCGTACTTGCCACGATTGGTGGGTAGTTTTCTGTCGACATCTAATTGTTCGCGGACACGATAGTGGGGGAACTAGCCCTTAGCAGCTTCGCTGTACGGATTAACGAATGCTTAAAAGCAGCCGAATGATCCCCACATTGAGATCGTTTTTTTCCCAAAAAGGATGCACTTTGGAGTATTTCCCACAGTACAAGGATGGTGTTGGGGGTGTGCATTTTATGTTCCGCCTTCAGTTGGAAACTGGGTTGTCCTCAAAAAGTTTTCTGGTGAGGCGCTGGTGCCCTTATTGCAAAAGATGACCGAATGCGTGAAAACGACCGAATCATACACCACTTCGATACGATGCATTCTGTATCCCTTGATTTCAGATGATTTGGCATTTGGATGATTTGGACGCGAATGATAAAATTCTCACTCGCTTTTTCGCACCACCAGCCTTGGGTCTTTAGTACGACTTGTAACTTTAACGCAAAACGGCGTTTCCCTTGTGTTGCGAATCTTTCTCAAATTTACAGATTTAGTAGCTTCTGATGCGACTCAGCAAGTTTCTACTTTCTACAATGCGTTTATTTTACTAAAATTATTCTACAAACTTTGAAAAATGTTTAACCTAACGTGACGATTAGACCCACATTTATTGTCCCCCTGGTCGTATAAGCTACTTGATTATACCGCATTAGTGTATGTAGCCTTAACGGAATTCTAAGAAACGATGTGCAAACCCTAAAATAAGCGCACTCTACACATGATATAAATCTAATAAATATAATACTGTACATTCGGACGTAATGTAAATGCAGCATAAGGAATAGTTTGTATAGATCTTTGCAAAATCGCCTTCTCCACCTTGCCATTTTTGTCTGCTGGGCTGTGGAACGCCTTCTCAGCATGCGCTGTTGCTCTGCTGTGCGGTATATCCGACTCTGCGCATGCATCCACAGCTCAGCGACTCAGCATTTTTCGCCTGGGTGATACTCGATGCCAAGGTTTATTCTTCGAGTCTTGCTAAAGTTCAGGCGCAGCCGACGCTACGAGCTAATGGGCCAGTCAAACAGCGCCAAATCCGAAAGTCACTAGGTCTTTTTCCGTTCATGATTGGATCAGCTAGGATAAAGCTCGTACAAAAGCATGACGAAAATCATGATGGGGCGCTTTGACGTTGTCTGATTCGTCCCATCAGCTCGTGGCGTCGGCTGCCCCTGGACCTAAAGGTGAAACGAATGATAGGCGATTTTGCCGCATTCTTGGCTGGGTTATGTGTACATAGGATCCTGCATAGGCGGAGTAACGTTTAATATTTTTTGAGCGTATTAAGAGATGCATTCAAACTGATGGACTTTTTTATTTAGGGGGTAGTTTTTAACTGCGTTTGTAGGGGGCATGGCAGAGCGAATGGGGCGTAAAATAAAGGCGCCAGCATCCACTTTTTTAAGAATCTGGTTGAACGCAGTGACTTGGAAGATGGTGCACTTTGCGCGTCAAGCGGACGAGGTGTACAGAACAAGCATTTTCAAGATGCAACCCACGCGCGCTTGAATAGAGAGTACATTTCTCTCGAACTTGTCAGAGGGTGCAAGCTGTATGACTAGGTTGATCACTTGTGCTTTAGTGATCATGCCCTTGTAACCTATACGCTATGTTTCTTTAAAGAAACGGCGGAGAAGTTTGTTTGGAATTTATGGAAATATAATGCAAAGCTTCTAAACTACGAGTGTTTCTTAAAACACGGTTCGCACACAACGTGAAGTTTTGGGAAGAACTAATGGGGAATAATTAGACATTAAATGGAAATTGTTGAAACAGGAAATGGAGTTAACGAACGTTGATGTTTAAGAGAGTTGTATTTAATTGTCGAAAACTACAAACAGCGCAAATACACGGGCAAGAACGAAAAATAAATAGAGCGCTGTTTTTTGTCAACTTTCTCATTCTTGTCACTGTCTATGCTCAGTTTTATCGCACGAAGAAAACTAAGACGCGACAAGTTTGAACGGACTACTTTAGTAGTTCATGAAAAATGAATTCACTTATCTTACAAAATAATCTTTATAAAAACAACAAAAAAACTAATCGAGGTTTTAATGCGAATAGCATTCTTTGGATACTTCACGCACTTTTCGTCTATGTATCTATCTATCTATCTATCTATCTATCTGGCTATCTAACCTCTTACGCCGCGGGTCGATAAATAAATAAAAAATACCGGCGCCGGCTGGGATTCGAACCGCTGACCCTTTGATCAGCAGGCAGACGCGCTAACCACAGAGCTATGAAGGCAGTCATTCACCGCACTCTAAACATTTGTTTATATCTTTACCATAGGACGCGCTTTGCAGCGCTGTCACAGCTACCGGTGCGCGCGCGTTCCATGCACGAGGGCTAGCTCACCCTCTCCCGCGCTCACCCTCTCCCTCTAGCTCACCCTCTCCTGCGCTCGGGAGACCTCTAGCTCAGCCTCACGAGAGCGGAATGAGCCCTCGTGCATGGAACGCGCGCGCACCGGTAGCTGTGACAGCGCTGTAAGCGCGTCCTATGGTAAAGATATAAACAACCGTTTAGAGTACCGTTGGTTGAGACTAGCTGAGACGCCAGAAAGTCTGGTCGGTACCATTTTGAGTGTTTGTGCGTATGGCGCGTGCTTTGCTCGCCTTCCTAAGTGACACAAACGCACGTGCTGGGCTGCGGAGATCGTGCGCAGGGCTGTGAAAGTGTCAACAAATTTAGAATCGCCTCAAGAGTGGGCTGGCGTATCTAGAGTGTGCCGGCCACCTGACGAACGCGCAAAACTCCGCACCGTTTGATGCTATTCGCATTAACGTAGATAATCATTCCCAAAGGATGGGTTCTGCTGATTTTTTT
>JAZHYW010063665.1:0-15765 GCA_037355805.1 Ixodes ricinus | reverse complement strand
TATAACGTAAAAGTTTCTTTCGGGGCAAAATCTGTTACTAAGGTTTGTTTTGGTCGTAGTGGCCCACAAAAGACGACCATATTTTTATGCGGGACTGGAATAATGCATGATAAATATTTAGCTTGATGTTGGGTGGCAAATTATTATAGTAGCGAGCCATAATACCAACTACCAGTGACAGTTTTACAAGTATATACTTCATATGATTATCCCACGTCACGTGCTCCGAAAAAATTACACCCAAGGTTTTAAGGGGGCAGTACAACGATTTTAATGTTGAAAGAATTGGCAGTTTTCATTTTTTATATTGTTTATGCAATCCCAAGTGACCCATAACGCGTCACCTTTCCCGAAAAACTGCTATTCTGCTGCGTAATCGCGAAGCCAAAAACGAATTATTTGCCGATCTCGAGCCGCCTGTCGGGGTTACGGGAACTAAAATGACGCGTCTCTGGGGGATACGCGGCGGTAAACAAAACCGGTCCCTTTCCGCTGCTACACTCGCCATCAGCCCCGTGGCGAACCGCCCTTCGTGTCGATCGCTCGCCGCGACCTTCGACGAGGCTAATCCTTTTGAAAGTCGACAACCGCGGAGGAAGCGGCTGGGGTCTCTGAAAAGAGGACCCAAGGGGAAACCACATGAACCTCCAGAGTACGTCACTCGAAAGTCGACGTGGAGAGTTAAGAGGCACTTTGACCTTGGATTTGTTTATTTTATTTTTTAAATACAAACTAGCGCTCGCCAGGAAAATGCGGTATTTTGCTTTTCGTTCCATAGGTGACGCAGATTAATTTCCGCAGTTATATGGCCAAAGTGTGAAAATTCTTGAACCGCCCCTTTAAGCTCGCTTAGAAGTTCAGTTGAGGTATACCTAGATTGATTGCATTATTTATAAGCAACAAGTTTCTTCGTTGACCTAAATAAAATTGCTTTGGTTTTTGTTGTGTTTACCTTGAGCCCATTCATTTCAGACTGCATAAAAAAACTTGCGTAAAATAGAATTTGCTTCAGCCCCAGAGAGAAACAAGCTTGTGTCATCCGCGTAAATAATGAACTGTGCTTCGTCATCGATGTTTACAATATCATTAATATAGACATTAAATAAAGGGGGTCTCAGTATACAACCTTTCGGTACATCAGTGAAAATATTTCGGAAAGAAGAGCAACGTCCATCGATAACAACACACTGTTTACGGCTATTTAAGTAGGATTCAAGTAAAGCGAATGGCGTGCCGCGGACACTGTAACGATTTAACTCCTGAAGTAATATTTTGTTGTTTAGGACATCAAACGTTTTGCTAAAATCAATAAAGATGCCTGAAGTAATGAGCCTGTTTTTTATGCTTTGTAAAATAATTTATTTTTCAAGTAACAATGCTGCTTCTGTCGATTTACCTTTACGAAAACCGAACTGGGAGGCTGTAAACACATGGTGTTTTGCAAAAAGTTGTCAAACATTTTTTCAGGTACCTTCAAGAAAAACAAAACAGAGAGCACAGAAATAGACCTATAGTTACTTATAATATGCTTATTGCCACCTTAATATATAACTGCGACTTTCGCTAACTTCATACTTGCAGGAAATTGCCCGCACGATAAAGTTAAATTTTATATGTGTACGAGGCATGGCGCGATGACGTCTATTACAAACATAACTGGTTTTATTTGTTGCTCATTTAAATCACCACTCTTGCTTTTCTTAAGCCCCAAAACATGCTAAATACCTCTTGTTCGTCGGTGGGATTTAGAAAAAAGTATAATCGAAACGTTTGTCAGTAGAAAATGGCGTCGTCATTGTAGGCAGTCTCGTGTGTACTTGAAAAACAGTTACTAGAACATTCCGCCAAGGTCGTACCCGACATAGCTTGGCCATCTATAGTTAATTCACCTATACCAGAAAAACCTGATTGCGATTTAAGACTTCAATATAATCTTTCCAAACAACTTCTGGGCGTTGCTTCGGAACTTCTTTGAATATTCGCTTTTACGACGATTTTGCTTTTCTGAGCTGAGACGTTAATTCATTCCTAAGTTTTTGAAACGCGATAACTTGCTTTGGTCTCTTGATTTTAAAAATGTCTTGTATAAGCGATCTTTGTTTTGCATCATTTTTATGTGCACTGGGGTATCCCAAGGATTTCCTATTTTCTTCTTTACAATAATAGTTCTAAACGAAAATGTGTGTTATAGAGCTCTTTGAAGATGTTTAGAATTTTATCGTTTTCATTACTTACGCCTAACTCAGAAAAGACAGGCATCCAATCGAAGTTTGAGAATGTGTTCCTAAATGCCAATAAACATTTGTCTGACATTCGTCGAAAAGTGACCGTGGTCTTCGTATGATTGTTTAGGAATTCATGATTAAAAACGAGAAAAAAATGGAACGTGATCACTGATGTCACAGCTAATGGTACCGGCAACTATGACTTTGGTCGAAATATTTGTTATGCATAGGTCAGTCGCGTTTGACGTAGATATTGTAATTCTGGTCGCGGATGAAATAACGTTCCGAAATCTTATAGAATTTAACGTATTACTGAGCGTTCTTGCTTGATGGAAATGATCTAATATATCTCCATTGAAAATGGCCCCGAGGATTAGGCGGTAGTTATTTACTGATATTTATTCCAAAACGTTTTCAAGATTCGAAATAAAATTGCCAAAATACTCCAAAGGTGGGTGGTACAAAGATGTCAGAATATTACTTCCACATTTTTTGCTTAATACTTCATACTCGCTTGTGAAAAAAACTAAACCCTCGAGTAATTCACACGCAATAGTACTTTTCGCATTAATAAAGACACCACTACCGCGTCTATTTTTGCAGTTCAGAAAGAAATGCTTGTAACCCGGTAGGATAAGCATGTCATCTCTTGATGATACCAGGTTTCCGTGAACATTGAAATATCAAACGATACGCGGCTACGATCCAAAACAGATATGATTGAATCATGTTTATTTTTTACAGAAAGAGCGTTCAAGTGAAAAACGGGAGTGGCATCTCTAAATAGTAGACACTGATTTATGTTATCGGGAAAAACAAGCCCTATGTATTCCATTAAAATATGAAGAAAAAAACACACTGTAAAGTACCAAAGATAGCCTATCCAATCTTGTCCACGTCATCCCCTTTGATAATTTGAACATCTGGAGAGCTTTCCGTTTGACCAGGAAAAATCTTGCCGTTTCGTACCCAAACATAGCTCCAGTTGCACTGATGTTTTTGTTTTCTAAATCGCTTTTCCAAGAACTTGCTTTAAAGTGGAGCCAAGATGTTCATTTACATATACAGGTGCGTCCGTGTCAAGGCCTATATCGGAGTTTGAGAGACGCTTCGTTTTTAGCTTTATGAAGAACGGCGTCGTGCTTTGCGTGGTTTATGAAATTGAACTGCAGTATGATGCTAGACTTCCCAGCATCGCGGGTCGGCACCCGGTGACACGCCGGAATGTCCTCTTGAACGATCGGTTCACCGATAAACTCGCCCAGCTTTCCCATAAAATCAAGAAGCCCCTCACTGTCACGTTTCACGACCCCTTTCATTTCCAAGTTTGCGTTTCTTTAGTATTGTTCTGTTGCGATCAGTCGTTCCTGGCGGTTCTGCAACTGTCTTTTCATTTTATCGCACCGTTGTGACAGTTCAGCATTTCCTTTTTTAAGCGCGACATGTTCGTCTAGAACTTCCTTAATCTTTCTTTTCATGTCTTCGAACTCACGGTTCAAAAAGTACATACTCTCATAGGCTTCTTTAATATCAGTCCGCAGTTGTCGAATGTCCCCTCTTATGTCTCTCTCGAATGTCACCCTAAAGGCCTTCCACCCACTCTCCTTCAATCAGAGTCATTCGGAGTTGATTGTTATACGTCTCCACATCCCATGCAAAAGAGGCAGACGAAGTTGCGCTCCGTACACTTGAGATTCAATTAAGGAACCTCCCTGCATGCGAAGAGCAGCGCTGGGAGGTATCTGTCCTCAGCGAACACGGCACATCTCCAAGCACGTACGGACCCATCCAGCAATGGCGGTGCAGGACCCGGCGCAAGTGCTCCTAAGTACGTGCAGTAACGGTACCTACCAACGAGTGACAATCAAGACAAACCGCAAATAATAACAAAAAGTCGTTCCTTTGCCGTACTGGCGTTGCAAAGACAGTGGTAACACAGAATGTGACGTGTTAGTGTGGAAAACGGTGAAAACATGTGGGGACTGGATGGCACGGAGCAGCCTTTTGTCGTGCAAGTAAAGCCCGTGAGCGCTACATGAATGACTTACTTGTGGGTGCAAACTTCTGCGGTTGCGGTCTACATGCGAATTTCTCAGAGCCTGTTGGAATGTAAGACGCAGTAGACTAAGCGTACGGGAAACAGATCAAAGGAAAGTCGGCAACGAAGAGCAGAACCCTGCCTCCAGCTTGCGGCAAAAGAGAACCAAAGACTCGGAAGCTCATTTTGCTGCGGCAAAGAAGTTCACTTTTTTTCTGTGCTTTTTTGTCGCTCTCTCTTGCGCTCTTTTGAGGAAGCCTGGAGCACGCTCGTTTCACTGACCAGAGCGCAGCTGTGTGTATGAACACGGGCTGTTTTACCTTCACCTGGAGTAACACGGAGGTGATGAAAAACAGCGCGAAACACAACGCCACAGAGGAGCGAAATATATACAAAGCAAGGCGCTGTCCTGTATTTCTCTGCTTTGCGTACTTGTGTTCCGCGCTGTTTTTCATCATGAAAGTTTAACAACTAGCCGAGCTGTCCATTCTTGTAACTCGAGGACGAGGTTCGGTTGACACTAGTGTCCAATCAGTGAGGAGACGAGCTCTGCGTCAGTGTACGGCTGTCAATCGGCCTGTCGACTTCCGTTGCTGGCACCTAACTGGATATGGTTACATGCCACCTATATAACACATTTTGTGTTAGAAAGTGCCTTAGCAGTGAATAGCTCTACTTCTTGAAAGAAACTGTAAACTTTAAGCCGGTGCAAGAAGTTTCCCTGTAACAAAGTAGCACTAGATAACAAGGTGTGGGGTTCTGCCGGGCACAGTTAGTGTATTAGTAGGAATATGGAGTGAAAGATAAGTGCCAAAGGAAAGGAGGGGAACAACGTTTCGACCAAACGGTCTTCTTCAGGTAAAAGGGGAGATGACAGAACAGAATAAGAATACCGTATATACAAAAGGCATAGGTGACACGTGACAGATGTGACGTTGTGGAGAAAGAGAGGGAGGAGGAGAAGTCGTCAAGTAGGCTGCGAGGTTTGAAGTCAACAAGTTGCGGAATGCGGGTGGGGGAAGCTTATAGCCCCAGCGTGACTAACCAAATTACAAAAAAAAAGGAAGGAGAGGGAGAAAGGTGAATGATTAGTAGCCGAAAGTAAGTTTCATGTTCAAACCGGAAGGAAATTCAGTCTTTAAGTTAAAAATTAATCTGTTCTCTTCTTTTTTCCGTGAGGTGGGTGTATGGAAGCCTGATTTGATGACGCAAATTCGCATGTTAAGTTCAGAGTGATTTGTGGAGGAGAAGTGTTTAGATACGTGTGTGGAGAGGTCATGTTTGAGTTGGCCCGCTCTTTCCAGTGTGACGAGTCTGCGGTGTTCTCTGAAGCGTTCGTGGAGTCGGCGGTCAGTTTCGCCGATATACAATAAGGTTGGACAGAGTGTGCAGGAAATGATGTATATCAGATTAGAAGATTTACAGGTGTGGTTGTCAGGAATTCTCATTGGCAGGTTGGGAGGAGGGCCGGTGTGTTTGCACGTAAGGCATTTTGGGGCGCCGCACGGCGTGGTACCGGGAAGTAAAGTCTGAGGTCTTATGGAACGGTTGCTGCGTACTAAAAGGGATCGTAAGTTGGGCTGTCGACGGTACGTTAGCGCGGGTGCTTTAGAAATAACTTTGGAGTCTACGAGGTGGGAAGTGGCGTCCATGATTAGTTTGCCGAGCCTAGGTATCGAGGGATGGAACGTGAAGATGAGGGGGTTGCACGGGGTTTAGACCTTGATTGAGGAAATAGGCGTCGTGACGCGAAATATTAGAAACGCGACCGCTGGCATTGCGCAGAACGCCGAGTGGGTAACCGACAATTCAATCAAAGCAAGCCGTAGTATTCTATGCAGAACTCTTCTAGCAACCTAATCTCCAAATCCCGAAATGCAACCCCACAAGAAGTTACTGCTCTAAAATGCCTTCGGAAACCGCACTGACATCGTTATTAAGCCAGCCGACAAGGGTGGAGCCGTCGTGGTCTGTACGTAGTGATCTCTACTCGGAGGAAGCTCTCCGACAGCTCTCCGTTTCTGATTTTTGACGAACCCTTTCCTGCGACCCACACCGCCGCTTTCCAAGATAAAATTATAACTACCGTAGAGCTCCTATGTGAAACTAACTCCCTTGCCCACGCTGCAAATCGCCTAATCGTTCGTCATCCCCGCGCCGCCTCATTCTACGTCCTAGAATGTCATCAAAGCAGGATCTCCTGGCCGACCTATTGTGTCCGCCAATATCCTGCCGCACTTACCTCATCTCCGCTTTTGTGGATTCGGTCCTGCAGCCTATTGTACAAAACCTGCCCAGTTACGTTAAAGACACAACAGACATCCTCCAACGCTTGTCTAATCTGGCCCCTACCCCCGACACCATCCTCTTCACAATGGACATCACATCTCTTTACACGGTAATCCCTCATGCCGAAGGACTACAGGCTCTCTCACATTTTCTTGATCAGCGTCCTTTTCAAAACCCTCCGTCTCACGCCATAATCCGCCTCGCCGAACTCGTTCTAACGCTAAACGCCTTCCAATTCAACAACTCCTTCTATCGCCAGAAATGTGGTGTAGCGATGGGCACAAAGATGGGTCCCTCGTTCGCCAACCTTTTTGTCGGCTACGTCGAGCACTCGTTTTTTAATTCCTTTCCACACCCGCCACCACAATTCTACGGTCGTTATATTGACGATATTTTTGGTTTTGGCCCCCCTCCCGTAGTTGACCGCTTCACCAAGGCACTTTGTAACGCCCACGCCTCCCTCAAGTTTACCTCACTTATATCGGAATCCTCTGTCAACTTCCTAGACTTAAAAATAACCAGTGACGGTCACAAGTTCCACACCTCTGTGCATTATAAACCTACTGACAGCCATAGCTACCTTCTCTACTCCTCGAGCCACCCTAGATCCCAAATCAACTCTATTCCCTTCTCACAATTTCTCCGCCTCCGTAGGATCTGCAGCGACGACATTGATTTCTGTCATCAGCTTAAGACGATGACCACCTTCTTTATTGAACGTGGTTACCCACTCGGCCTTCTGCGCAATGCCAGCAGTCGCGTTTTTAACATTTCGCGTCACGACGCCCTATTTCCTCAATCAAGGTCTAAACCCCCGTGCAACCCCCTCATCTTCACGTTCCATCCCTCGATACCTAGGCTCGGCAAACTAATCATGGACGCCACTTCCCACCTCGTAGACTCCAAAGTTATTTCTAAAGCACCCGCGCTAACGTACCGTCGACAGCCCAACTTACGATCCCTTTTAGTACGCAGCAACCGTTCCATAAGACCTCAGACTTTACTTCCCGGTACCACGCCGTGCGGCGCCCCAAAATGCCTTACGTGCAAACACACCGGCCCTCCTCCCAACCTGCCAATGAGAATTCCTGACAACCACACCTGTAAATCTTCTAATCTGATATACATCATTTCCTGCACACTCTGTCCAACCTTATTGTATATCGGCGAAACTGACCGCCGACTCCACGAACGCTTCAGAGAACACCGCAGACTCGTCACACTGGAAAGAGCGGGCCAACTCAAACATGACCTCTCCACACACGTATCTAAACACTTCTCCTCCACAAATCACTCTGAACTTAACATGCGAATTTGCGTCATCAAATCAGGCTTCCATACACCCACCTCACGGAAAAAAGAAGAGAACAGATTAATTTTTAACTTAAAGACTGAATTTCCTTCCGGTTTGAACATGAAACTTACTTTCGGCTACTAATCATTCACCTTTCTCCCTCTCCTTCCTTTTTTTTTTGTAATTTGGTTAGTCACGCTGGGGCTATAAGCTTCCCCCCACCCGCATTCCGCAACTTGTTGACTTCAAACCTCGCAGCCTACTTGACGACTTCTCCTCCTCCCTCTCTTTCTCCACAACGTCACATCTGTCACGTGTCACCTATGCCTTTTGTATATACGGTATTCTTATTCTGTTCTGTCATCTCCCTTTTACCTGAAGAAGACCGTTTGGTCGAAACGTTGTTCCCCTCCTTTCCTTTGGCACTTATCTTTCACTCCATATTCCTACTAGATAACAAGGCACCATCTTCCTTAAGGTGAAAATGCTGAGAATTACCAAATATGCAGTTTTGTCTCGATGTTTGTATGTTCTTCCGATTTTCGTTTATGAATGGTAGCTTTAAATGAAACGAACAAAGCATACAAAACAAGAATAAATGCAGTGTGCCGTCCAGTGTCGTATCTCCTACGTTCCCGTCCTTCTGCTTCGGCTTTTCACCAGGCTGCCGACAGCTTAAGCAGCAACAATGCTGGGGCTTCTCAGATATGCAGAAGTAAAATTTGTGATCCACACACTACTAGTTTTCCAAACTAAACCTAATATTGATGTTAGAAAATGCCGTAACTTAAACGCAGTTTCAGACCACAAAAACTCATCTTTAACGGCGAAACAATAACATCATAAATGCATAAACATAGTAGTAAGAGTTGGTTCGAGCTTGTACCACAATCCCGTATTCATAAAAAGACGGAGTGCTGCTGCCTCAATTTCAGATACTAAGCAACAAGAAAGTTGACAATAAATTATGCTATATTTGAAGAGAAAGACATCTTTAGAGGGAGGCTGGAAGTAAGTTGTGACAAAGAACAAAATAAAAGCGACGTTTTGACCTGAGGGTCTTCTTCAGGCTGACTGAGACGGGACGAGAGAAGACACGTAACAGAGGAGATAAGTTAAAACACGGTGTTATGCAAAGGCATCAGATGCAGATCTAGAGAGGAAGCAAAAAGTAAGGAAAAGATATTAAGAGGTGGTGAAATCATGATCAGTGAGGTACGTACTCAGACTCTCCTACCGGGATCTTTGCCGTCCGTCACCGCTCGACCAACTTGTGCCCAGCGATTGTTCGAGCTGAGCATATGACCTCAAGAGTGCCATTATTTGACAAGCAACCCTATGAATGTTAAAAAAATTACCTTGACTTGCATAGAGACTGCATCTCAGCGAATAATGATTTGGGATACCTAACAAAATACTGGTATATTAATTACAAGCGAAACAATTATCAGGCAGGAATTTTATTTTGCAATAGTCTGTGTCGTATGTTAACTTACTGCAGCCATACTTACCATTCTGAAGCGTGAGGACTTGTCTCTTAATAGCACCACTCTTTTAAAACTCTCAGCAGGACACCCGTGAGACACTGATGTTTATTGGGCTTAATGTACACGACCCTCCTCAGGCTGGAGATCTAAGACACTGCGTCATGCCTGGTATTTAATCTTGAGCAGGGGCTAAAGGTAGTAATGAAGATATTGATTGGATAAGATTGACTCCCATAAGATATACTGTAGGCGAGCAGGACATGTCTAATTTTCAAGAACTCCGATGGGATTTACATCACTTACAGAAATGATGTGAATGATATACATGATAACCCAGTGTAAGAAAAACGACAAGGAAGGGATTTGGGCAAAGCCGGAATGCCGGGTGTCGTTGTTATTCCTAAATCTCTTCTGCAAAGCACCTACGCTACAGCGTGAAAACAAAGGATTCACCCGACTTTGATGGTCTACAAAATTTGGTTTCCAAAATGAATACAAAGTCCGACAAGTCCGAAAACAACGATTAGACAAAAAATAGCAGCCGATGAACGCTCCTCGTTCAGAAGAGAAAACTAAAACGCGTTTTGGGCCATATAGGATGCCACCACGCTCGGAAACAGGGCTAAGGATGCTCGGCAACCCGGATCATTCCGATGGGGACTTCCCTAAGCAGTTCCTTTTTTTCTCTTTATGAACGAGGTAAGTTCATCCGCTGATATTTTTACTCCAAACGTCCACCGCCTAGCTGCACCTCCAGCGGCGTAGACTTCCCATTTTCCCGCAGGGGCAGGGCAGAGCCACCTAGATTAGGAGAAGGCCCTTTCACTCCTCCGGCCAAGCCCTCTGACGTCACTGCACCTTGCCCCAGAAATTTCAAAGCTCCTAACTATCTCGCCTCCCGACAGATGGCGCTAGCTGCGGCACCGTCGTACACGAACCCGGGAGGAAAGCCGTCGCCATTTTGCGGGTTGCTGACAGCACGTGCGTTGCTTCTTTTTCTGTCATCGTACGGCCGTTCCTTGTTGCAGTGCTCGTTTTCGACGAACTTATTTCGTTGACGAATGCATACCGCGACACGGGGCGGGGTTGTGTACCGAACTGTCGAGGAACTACGACAATGGTCCCAAAGTTCGCTTGTTTTCTTTTCCGAGAGACGTTAAGCGAAGAGCGGAATGGCAGCGGGCTGTCCGGCTGCGCGACGTCGACGTGGGGCTGTTGAATGACCCCAAGGTAAGCTGCATCCAGCGTGCGCCTTCCGAATGGACAATATGTCTCGTAATTATCCCAAGAAATACTAATTGGTGTTTTGTTTCTGTCACGCGCAGGTTTGCGAGCGTCACTTCAAACCGGATCATCTGCGTACAACGTCCACGTATACGGACTGCGATGGACGAACGATTGAAGCTCCCATGAAGTTGACGTGGCTAACTCCTTCGTATATCTCGGATGCGCGCAAGTCTCAAGAAGAGCCTGAAGTGAAAAGGAAGCGAACTGAAATGAGCTACTCCAAAAACCAATCAAGAGTCCCTAACAGCGTTTGAAGAAGAAGAAAACAGCACAAAGTTCACAATCTCTGTGAACTGATTTCTCGTGTTAACGAGCAGCGAGATAGGAAGTTTTAGTGTACAACAGCATGTGAGACGTGCCTCATCTTCGCCCACATCGAACCGGCATTGCAAGCCCCTGAGCTGCTTGATGTCTGTGGTAGTGTCACAGGATCTCTCCGTTCTCGTGTATTTCAAGTGCGCTCCGTTGGTGTCGGATGATGTCTGCATTCCTGGCGATGACGTTCGTGTGCTGGATAACCTTCTGGACGACGTCGAGTGCTCTATTGAAAAGAAGGCCCATCAACTGGAGGACAAGGTAGGAAGAATGCTTGGACTGACTTTCTCATTGCTTGATGACATTTGTGACGATGAGTTGCATGATGATGAGAGGGCTGACGCACTGATCTTCCTGAAGGAGACAGTGTAAGCTGCTGACAAAGAAGAGCGGAGGTGCGCGGTTTTCTGCAGAGCTTTTAGTTGTTTGCAGCATATTCCACACAATTTCTCCGCACGCATACAGGCTTTTTCGACACAGCAACAAGCTTGTCTTGCCACATGACACAACCATCAAGCTGAGTTTGTGCTGTCTTTGATGTTAGTTCATCGCAGGAACAGTGCGAAGAAGGTTTTCTCAGGTACATTAAGCGCAGGGCTAAGCATTCCAAAGCCTGTGAAAAAAAACGTGACGCTCATGCTTGATGAGATACACCTTCAGCAGTTCTTCGGATATAAAGGTGGCTGTTTAACAGGGTTTGCTGCGAATTATGCGGAGCCAGCGAAAACAGCACATGTTTTCATGGTTCAGTCTTTGCTTTCGTCATATAAGGACGTCGCTCATATCCTTCCTGGTAAATAAATGTTCAAAGGCTTGTTTGTTTGTTGTTAACGTTGCGATTTGGTATTTCTTTTGTCGCACAATTTGATTATGGCTGTGAATATTACTGTACCAAATGCTAAAGTTTCTTCGTTGTCATACTTATTGATACATTGTTATGAATGATCAAGTGGCTTGGGTTTCTTTTTTCCTTTTCTAAAGCTGGTTTGTTTAGGTTCTTTTCGTCGCACAATGTGGTTATGTCTGTCATAATGGCCGTTCTAAGAGGTAAAGTTCACGTCCTTCCTTGTGATACACTGTACTTATATTGTAATAAATATTTTGCGATGTAGCCGGGCCTTGTGTACCTTTCTTTTAATGCCATCGGAAGCAGTCACGACCGCCGTGATGGAGCGCAGCAGCAGTATTTTTATCTCCATGTAACTTAGTATTAGTTTGAAAATTTCATATGCTATGGATTTATCGCGGCAATGCAGAAATAGGCGTTTTGCGCACTCTAGTAAGCGCCGCGCGGAAGCTTCCTGCGTCTCACAGCTCTCGTCGACGGGCCAGGTGCTGTGACGTCACGGAGTCAGTGAGGAGGCCTTCTCCTAGTCTAGGGTGGTGTTGGGCAGGCTGAGGAGTTCTCCGGGGGGGGGGGGGGGGGGTGCTGCTGCGCGTTACCTTTTTGCCAGAACTGGAGATTGAAGCTAACGAAAGCACGCTGGGGCTCCATTTCCCATGTATTTTGTCAATAAAGGCAACGTGGGCGTTATTTTGTATACATGCCACTACTAGAAGCTCGTTACATGGCACGTAAACAGCGTCTCGGTAAGGATCATGGCCCGGGCCCGGGGGGCGGAGGCTCTGCCCCCCTGAATTTCACCAGGGGGGCACGAGCCCCGATGCCCCCCCGAAGTCTACGCCTATGTGCACCTCTGTGCTAAAACGCAGCAAGATACGTTCATAAACCGATTACGTTACGTTCGGAACAATCGCCATGCTTCTACTCCATTCTATGATATGGTGTTATTCTTCAGGCAAAATATCAAGATGATGAGGTGTAAACTGCAAGTTCCTCAGCCGAATAAACGTTTCGATGTATTGCCACTCTTGATAGTATCCAAGTTAATCGAAGTCTACAGTTTATTCTTGCGTAAAAACAACTCGTCACAATCGTATACATTAAAAGAGATCCATCCTCAATATTTTGGAAAATTCTGTAGAGTCTAAGATGCGTATTACATCTGTAGAAAAGATATTTCGGAGACACCTCAGACATATTTTTTTAGAAAAAACTATGTTAAACAGACCACAATTCAAAAATAAAGCAAAATACAAGATTCGCAATTCAACTGCAATAATACAGAAGGATCGATAGTATACAAAAAACATTTTATTTTTCTCAAAATTATTTTCTTAGGTTTTTGAGAACAGTTTGCTAAATAAGGTGAATACATTTTCGTTGAGACGATTACGATCATTTCCCGTACTATGCTACTGAAATCACTAAACTAACAAACAAATACAAATGCTTCTATTTCGACACTATAAAATTAATAAAAAATGATTTCGAAACGTTATCGCTAATTATTAATGTTATGCTATTATGGCGCTGATTTTTATCGTAAGGAATACCAGCACTAAGTGAATAAATGATTGATGAGAAGGTGATTGTTCTTGTAAACTTAACATTCATCTGGCAAAATATTCATTGGGCACGTGCTAAATGCTTACATTAAATAATTATCCCAATTGTGCACACAAACAACCAAACGAAAAATTGGGAAAAGAGCGTATTGAAATATTCCACTTGATATTACATTCTTGGAAGAGGACTCAAACGCAAGATTTTGAAATAGCACCGGGTCGTAGTTGGCTGCCTTAAGGTTTCTCTTTCGTCACAACTTAAAAATTCAGCCGACCTCAAAATGTTCCTGGATGAGGCGCGGATGCCGAACGAATGCCTGAAAATAGTCGAAACATGTCCACTTCGATACAAGTTTAAACAAAGATGGCTCATTTTAGAGAATTTGCCAAAGCAGTAGCTTTTAGTCGAGGGCCATAAATTGTGTATTTCGTCACCACTTAAGTTCTCGGCCGACCTCAAAAGGTTTCTGTGTGAGGCGAAAGTGCCCGAATTTCATAAGAACAAATGCGTCAAACGGCCAAAATAACCCTTATTTTGAGACCAGTTTTCTGAAAAAATATTCTCTTTGGAGTCAGGATGAGCTTGAGGTATCTGCATTTTATATTCTGTATCTTCAATTTGAAACTGGTTTGTCCTCAAAAAAGTCCTCCGGCGAGGCGCGGATGCCCAAAGCAAAAAATGTAGAGCCCTTCCACTTAACGTAAAGATGGAGGACCAGCGAAGCTGTTATCTTTACGAGGTCTAGGACGATGCCTAGAGGACGACGTCTTGTAGGACCTCCAAGGACGACCTCGAGGACCACATTTAGGACGATTTGCAGGACGATCTTGAGGACGACGTCCAGGACGACCTTAAGGACGACTTCTAGGACGACTTTGAGGACTCCGGGACGACACCTAGGACTCCCTCTCGGACGACCTTAAGAACAACGTCTAGGACGACCTCGAGGACGACATTTAGGACGATTTGCAGGACGATCTCGAGGACGACGTCTAGGACGACCTTAAGGACGACTTCTAGAACGACTTCTAGGATTCCGGGACGACACTCAGGACTCCCCCTCGGACGACCTTAAGAACAACGTCTAGGACGACATTTAGGACGATTTGCAGGACGATCTTGAGGACGACGTCCAGGACGACCTTAAGGACGACTTCTAGGACGACTTTGAGGACTCCGGGACGACACCTAGGACTCCCTCTCGGACGACCTTAAGAACAACGTCTAGGACGACCTCGAGGACGACATTTAGGACGATTTGCAGGACGATCTCGAGGACGACGTCTAGGACGACCTTAAGGACGACTTCTAGGACGACTTCGAGGACTCCGGGACGACACCTAGGACTCCCTCTCGGACGACCTTAAGAACAACGTCTAGGAGGACCTCGAGGACGACATTTAGGACGATTTGCAGGACGATCTTGAGGACGACGTCCAGGACGACCTTAAGGACGACTTCTAGGACGACTTCGAGGACTCCGGGACGACACCCAGGACTCCTCTCGGACGACCTTAAGAACAACGTCTAGGACGACCTCGAGGACGACATTTAGGACGATTTGCAGGACGATCTCGAGGACGACGTCTAGGACGACCTTAAGGACGACTTCTAGAACGACTTCTAGGATTCCGGGACGACACTCAGGACTCCCCCTCGGACGACCTTAAGAACAACGTCCTAGGACGACATTTAGGACGATTTGCAGGACGATCTTGAGGACGACGTCCAGGACGACCTTAAGGACGACTTCTAGGACGACTTTGAGGACTCCGGGACGACACCTAGGACTCCCTCTCGGACGACCTTAAGAACAACGTCTAGGACGACCTCGAGGACGACATTTAGGACGATTTGCAGGACGATCTCGAGGACGACGTCCAGGACGACCTTAAGGACGACTTCTAGAACGACTTCTAGGATTCCGGGACGACACTCAGGACTCCCCCTCGGACGACCTTAAGAACAACGTCTAGGACGACATTTAGGACGATTTGCAGGACGATCTTGAGGACGACGTCCAGGACGACCTTAAGGACGACTTCTAGGACGACTTTGAGGACTCCGGGACGACACCTAGGACTCCCTCTCGGACGACCTTAAGAACAACGTCTAGGAGGACCTCGAGGACGACATTTAGGACGATTTGCAGGACGATCTCGAGGACGACGTCCAGGACGACCTTAAGGACGACTTCTAGAACGACTTCTGAGGACTCCGGGACGACACCTAGGACTCCCTCTCGGAAGACCTTAAGAACAACGTCTAGGAGGACCTCGAGGACGACATTTGGACGATTTGCAGGACGATCTTGAGGACGACGTCCAGGACGACCTTAAGGACGACTTCTAGGACGACTTTGAGGACTCCGGGACGACACTCTAGGACTCCCCTCGGACGACCTTAAGAACAACGTCTAG